>CM074977.1:23143749-23153957 GCA_037576825.1 Pangasius krempfi
TTGCTGCGGTTAAAGTGGTTGTTGTTGCTGCGGTTAAAGTGGTTGTTGTTGCTGCTGTTAAAGTGGTTGTTGTTGCTGCTGTTAAAGTGGTTGTTGTTGCTGCTGTTAAAGTGGTTGTTGTTGCTGCGGTTAAAGTGGTTGTTGTTGCTGCGGTTAAAGTGGTTGTTGTTGCTGCGGTTAAAGTGGTGGTTGTTGCTGCGGTTAAAGTGGTTGTTGATGTGGTGGTTGTTTTTTTTGTAAACAGTGTTAAACACTTTTCCACACTTCAGAGTTAATCACCTTGTAGGTGTTCAGTTAGAGACTGAAGCTCATTCTTCAGGCACAGTGTGTGAGTGTGTGAGTGTGTGAGTGTGTGAGTGTGTGAGTGTGTGAGTGTGTGAGTGTGTGAGTGTGTGAGTGAATCGACCTTGAGTCGACTTTAGGCTCAGCTTTTGCTTCTCCTCCCAGCAGTGACTCGTAATAAATTAATAATTAGCGACCGTTTGTGATTAAATGAATGCGATTAACAGTAGAGTTTTATCTAAAGGGCCTGAATGAATCAAGTCAATTCACTACAAATAATAAAAGCAATAAACATGAACAAAACTCAGTTGTCTGGTGTTAGTAATATTTATACTTAAAAACTAGATTATTTTGTGCGTGTTTTATTTTTTTATTTTTTTATTTTTTTTTTGCTCATTGCCTTAATGCCTTAATAATCTGCTCCTCTGGACATAACGTCCCCCCGACACACACTATGTAATATAAAAATATTTATTATTATTTTTATTTTTTTTTTAAATTCCGAAAATAGCATTATAGCTCCAGGAGCTGATTACGAAGCCTCCCTTTTCCCCTCTGATTTTTGTCTTCATGCGATTAACTCGCCGTCTGGAAGAAAAGAAAAACGCAGCTTAAATTCAATAGAACGGACCAAATGGGTTCTAGTTCCACCAGATGCCTGCGGGAACAGATCAGCCGACGGGGAGGAGATGTGGACAGACAGGGCTCACGCGCCGCCGCCTGATACAGTTCAGGTTAGAATCGATTTTAATTTAAATAAAATAAAAAAAAAAGATTTGTATATTAACATCTATAGATACCAAACGTTAATAACTAGCATGTTAATCACCGTCTTGTACATAAACACACCAGACTTTTCCATTTCCCAGTTTCATATAAACTCATTATATTCATTATAATTACATACATATATATTATATATTCATTATGAGCGGGTTTATATTAACGCTCTAACACGTTACGGTTTCCATAGTAACAGCTCATTCATACGGCGGACGCTACGGATCGATGGAGTAAAGAATGTTTTTCCTGTAAGGAGCCATTTTGATCAAAGTTTATGGAAGGAGTCTCCAGTGTCAGAACATCGCAAGTTTAAGTTTTCCGACATCTACCCCCACGGTTTTAATAGCTACATTCTTAAACTATAGAATGTAACCGTAATTGGATAAAAAGTATGAGGTGTCTCATAAATGAAAGTAGTAAATTATTGGCGAATCTCCGTGGCATAAGAGGAGTAAACCACTGTGTGTTATTCTGTTATAGGAAAGTAACCGACGTTCTTAACAGTCATGTGGTAACCGTGTAAATCCGCTTCATCACACCACCCTGTCGTTGATTATTTTCCTATAACAGCACCGCACACACGGTCTTATTCCTACATGCCGATGAGGGAAAGGTGGTATTTGAAAATGTACGTTTTTCACAATAAGTTGTAACGTCAAAAAAAAACAGTCTTTTTCACAAGGAACAAACAAACAAACCTAAAACTGAACTGACGTCTCTTATTTGTGTGTTCATTTAAAAAATTTTTTTTACATCAAAACCGTGAGAATACACACAGGATTAACGGAAATGATAAATAATTCCTTTCACGTCGTTTCTCCGGTAGAAAGATTTCTGTCTGTCGCCTTCACCTTGAACCGGAGCAGCAAAAACACCACTTTTGCATTTTCTCCTCCAGCGCCGCTGGATGTAGTCACCTGAGCCTCGGGAAATTTTTTTTTTTTTCTTCCTTTGTTCTGTTTTTCATACACCGCTTTACCCGACCTGCTGACTACAAGCAGTTCTCACACACACACACACACACACACACACACACACACACACACACACAATTACGCAACATTTGAACAGAAGCCACTTTAGTCTCCTTAACCCTCAGCTGAACTCTCCAGCTTTTGGAAGGATGCGAAGGAGCTCGGATTCTCCTCTTGGCACTGGTTCCTGGAATTGCATGGAATTCGTCCAGGCGGGAAATAATTAAAAAAAAAAAAGCCATCTCTGTCCAGATGCACCAGATGTTTCCGGATTATTAACATCCTTCCAGTGTCCATTGATCTTTAAGTGCTGGCTTCTGACTTCAGTTGGTCTTTTTGTGGCTAAGTTATGCACCAGCATTACATTACTTTATTTATTTATTTATGTATTTATTTTTAAATGCAAAGGTTCAGTAAACAGAAAAGGAGAGCGCAGGAGTGCGCGAATCTGAAGCTGGAAAGCCATACAACCTTCACACGGCGACTTGTGCCGTCATAGCTGTATATGCAAATGAGCAACAATATGCTGTCAGCAATGTTACACACCAGTTAGTCAACCTTTATGGAAGGAGTCTCCGGCGTCAGAAGTAGCTAAGGCTGCTACTGTAAACTCTTAAGGAACATATTTTGTCAAATTGGACGCCAACATACGAGACGCTGAGTCTCGTCACATTCCGTAAAAATTGTTTTCTGCATTAAATAGATGTAGTTTTCCGTATTCGCCGGAAGCGAATCCTTTTCTGATATAGAGAATCGACTCCAGAGCTTTGGACTTGATTCTTAGGTTTCAGCTCCATGAATCAGTGACTCAGTGACTCAGTGACTCAGTGAATCAATTTTCTTTTTCTTTTTGTAACAAATCGACTCTTTTTGAGCTCTTTCGAGGTGAAGCGAAGGCAGGATGGACTCTCTCTCTTTGGGATCTGGGGATATTCTTTCTGAACTTATTAGGAGGCCAAGGAAGTCGACTCAACCCTGCTAACAGAATTTGATCGATTTTTGTCGCAGTGAGTGTTTTTTTTTTTGTAAGAGTTCGCAAAAGAGATGTGCTATTTAAAATTCATTTTTATTCGATTTTTTTTGAGTACTTTATGTATACTCATGTTTTTAAGTCTTAAGTGTACGTGACCTCTCGTGTGATTGACCACAGCTCTTCTATAAACCACTTCCTCCCGAAGCTTATCAGATACAAATGTGTTCCTGTGTAATGTAAAGTGTGTGTGTGTGTGTGTGTGTGTGTGTGTGTGTGTGTGTGTGTGTGTGTGTGTAAAAGAACAGTGTGTACGTGTGTGTGTGTGTGTGTAAAAGAACAGTGTGTACGTGTGTGTGTGTGTGTGTGTGTGTGTGTGTGTAAAAGAACAGTGCGTACATGTTTTATAGCCTGTTCCAGACGCCGCTTTTGGGAGTATTTACCAATACTTGCGTCTCCTCACACACTTTACCCACGACATGGCTCCTGTATCTGAGGCGACACACGTGAGCTGACGAGACGCGACGGACATTTACAAACGCTTTTTAAACACCGACTGCCGTTCCGTGTCCGACACATTTACTGAAATGATCTTCGCTACTAATTACGTAGTTATTACATCACAATCATCACCGAATTCAATAAATCAAAATGACTGAAACCAAGGATTATATAAAACGAGAGAAAGAGAGCGAGAGGGAATGAATTCAATAAAAGAATCAAGGAAAGAATAAAAAAAAAAAAGAGAGAGAATTAAAGAAATGAGAAAAAAAGAGAAATATTTAAAAATAAAATAATTTCTGAAAGAACAAAAGAAAGAGAGAGAATCACTCAAAATAGACGTGTTTAAAAATATTATAAATGTTCAGGAAAAGAAAAGCTGAAAGAGAGGGAGGAAAAGGGGAAAATGCAGACGAGTGAAACAGCAGAAATGGGCGGAGAAGGAAAGAAGGAAAGGAAAAGAAAGCAGGGAAGAACTGTGGAAGGACAGGAAGAGGAAAGGGTTTTAAAACTAACGGTGAACGAAGAAGAATGAAAGAAATGGACTAATACCGATGAAGCGGAAAGTGTGTGTGTAAAGTGTAGTAAAGTGTGTGTGAGATTCTGCCCTCTACAACTGCCGCTTCACGTCACACTGTTTACAGGCAAATGACGACACGGAGTTCATGCAAAGCAAACACACACACACACACACACACACACACACACAGTAACCGAGTAAGCCCGAGGCGGATTTGATTTCTTCCTTCCTCATGAATTACTCATTACGTTTTTTAACTTCCTCTTTTGAAAGTTTATTTTTTATTTTTCCGATGGCCCTGTCTTGGCCCGTTTTAGTCGTTTATATAAAAGACAGAGATTAAGAGATTAAGATTTGACTAAAACGCAGGAGTGTTTCATGCGCAGAGGTTTTGTCGGGGGAAACCTGAGTGTGGAGGAGTGTCGCAGCTTTCACGTGTGACTGACGGCTGTGAAGGGAAGGGCGTGTACGCTGAGGAGGCGTGAGGCTATAAATACTCTGTAAATACACCGCTGTGCGTGCGTGCGTGCGCGTGCGTGTGTGTGTGTGTGTGTGTGTGTGTGTGTGTGCGCGCGCGCTCGCGCTCACACCCCCGCTCCTGACTCACGCTGGAATTGTGATGTCATGAGCCTGTGGAAGACTGATTGCTGAACCTCCTGGCATTACACGGACGTGAGAATGTGGCACATGGGGAATTTTTACACGCGATTTCGTAAACTGTGTTACGAAAACGAACCTCGGCGAGCTGTTCAAGGGTTCCACTGACTTTTCCCTCAACTGTAATGTTTCTTATGTATTGATTAAATCCTGTTACACCACTGGCTTCTGATCAGTCGGAAGGTGTTGATTAATTTCCTGTAACAGCAGCTCTATTTAGCAGCTCTATCAGTGCACGTTTATATCAATGCGCTCGTTCTGATACGCCGCCGTTTCTCCGGCAGCAGCTCGCTCACAGGGACGTGTACGGCGGGCGCGCCGCATAAACCGATTAAAACATCTGTTTCTTTACTGAACGTTTTACTGAACGTTTTTGGAAGGAGTCTCCAGGGTAAGCGCCTTGTAACAGTCAGAAGTAAAGATGTAACTGCTTTTTTTTTTTTTTTTTTTTTTTGGGCCATGTCGTTCTTTAATAAATAGCAAATTGTAATTGTTATTAAATTGCTGTGGTATAAGAGGAATAAAATATTTCTCTCCGTATATGTTTCCTTTGTTAAGGTGAGAGAGAAATTTTTCATCTCAACCTCGGGAACACGAATGAGCGGTAGAGATGTGTGTATTTATTTATTTATTTTATAAAGATATTTATAATATTGTGCATGTCAGAAATCTTGATGAATTGTGTAATTGTTTGTTGGTACAAGTCAATGCATAGGTTGATGTAGGAGCCAGTTAGCAGAAGGTAGCAGTGCTGTCGAATGAATCAGTCGAATGAATCAGTCGAACGAATCTGTGGAATGTACCAGACAATTAAATGAATCTATTGAGTGAATCAGTCGAACGAATCTGTTGAATGAATCAGTTCAATTAAATAGTCTAATGACTCTGTTGAATGAATCAAAAGGATCGGTCTAATGAATCTGTCGAAGAAATCCGTCCAACGAGTCAGGTGAATGAGTCAGTCTAGCAAATCTGTCCAATCAATTGAAGGAATCATTTGAATGAATCAGTCCAATGAATCTGTTGAATGAATCAGTCCAGTGAAGCTTCCAGTCTGTTGTAGGAATCAGTTGAATGAATCAATCTAATGAAGTCTGTCACAATACGCTTCGATATCATGATACCTTTTTATTATTATTATTTTTATTATAGAATTCATGATAAAGATTTAAAATTGTAAAATGTTTCATTAAAAAAATGATCTTGTGGTATTTTAAATTTCCGTAGCTATAACAAAAAATATTAAATTAGATAAGTTCAATGAAATAAAACTAATTAATTAGAGTACGGTCATTAATTAAAATAAAATTATCATAGATTTTTTTTTCCAGAATGATCCAGATGTATTTATAAATGAAACGGTATTTTGTTACCAAGCCTGAGAGAGATCACGTGTCGCAGAGGCGTCTGTAAATATCGGCATCGTGATGTGACGTTTTTGTCGCGTTGCCCCACCCCTCAGTGTGCACTCTCCAGTGACCGGTCATCTCCCATTATTTCAGTGCATTTATCATTTTGTTTTCCGTTTCATTTCTTCATTTCAGGACACGTGTGAGCAGAAGGAGTCTCTGGCGTCCGTGTTCCAGCCGGAGGACGAGGCGTTCTTGTGGCCCGGGCTGAAGACGCTGCGGTTGCGGCGCACGTCGCTGGGCTTCGGCTTCACCCTGCGCCACTTCATCGTGTACCCGCCCGAATCCGCCGTACATTCCACTTACAAGGTCCGTTCCTCCCTCGCGTCCTCCTTTCCTTTCACTTTGGCCAACCTCGCACCCTCCGTGACTAGTCCTTCATGAAGTTGTTCCCATGGAAATGAAGCAGAATTTACCCAGAAGGCATTGCAGTCTGGCAAACATTTCACCTGCTGATTTTATCTAAAGAAATATTTTAGTCTCAAATCTGCTTAGTCAGGTCAGGATTAAATGGAATATGTTCACGCCGTTCTGCGTTCTGATTGGTTCATTTTCAGATCAAGCCACAGGTTTATATTATTGCGCCCTAGTATGTTCTAATACGGTATCGTTTCCATAGTAACAGCTCGTTCACAGGGACTCGTACGGTGGATGCTCCACTTTAACAGATTAAAAAAAAAAAAAAAATCATTCTTTTCTTTCTCTGTCTTGCTTTTCCTTTCGTGCATGCTTGCTTCTTTCTTTTCCTCTTTTTGCTTCTTTTCACTTTCTTCTCTTCTGTGTGTTTTCTTTCTTTCTTTTTTCTGCGTTAAAGCATTGAGTGCAGCTAGAAGAGCAGAGTCAGAAGTGTAGTGTGTGCTTCTGTAATGAAAGCCAAGCTGGAAGTGGTGTAAGAGGAATAAAACAGCTCAGACCGCGCTGTCGTAGGAGACGAATCCGTCAGAGCGGTAACAGCACACCGCAGTTCCACTGACATCGTTCCTGACGCTGGTGTTGAACGCCGGCCCTCGGGTTTGTGCTGCCAGTGTCCACAGTGTGACGGAGCTCGTGCTCACTTAGGCTCAGAGGAGAGTGAGAATCTCTGTCCTGTGTCTTTTCTCTCTCTGTACTTTTCCCCCGTGGGTATTTCCCCGAGCTCTGCGCTGAGTTTAATCAGAGTTTATAAAGTCTTTCAGTTTCACAGCTAATCTTCCTCTCGCTCGTGCTCTCTCTCTCGCTCTCTCTCTCTCTCGCTCTCTCTCTGTGTGTGCCTTTGTCTCTCTGTGCCTTTGTCTCTCTATCTTTCTGTCTCTCTCTCTCGCGCTCTCTCTCTCTCTCTCTCTCTGTGCCCTTGTCTCTCTGTCTTTCTGTCTCTCTCTCTCTCTCTCTCTCTCTCTCTCTGTGCCTTTGTCTCTGTCTTTCTGTTTCTCTCTCTCTCTCTCTCTCTCTCTCTCTGTGTGCCTTTGTCTCTCTTTCTGTTTCTCTCTCTCTGTGCCTTTTTTTTCTCTCTCTCTCTGTGCCTTTGTCTCTCTGTCTTTCTGTCTCTCTCTCTCTGTGTGCCTTTGTCTCTCTCTCTCTCTCTCTCTCTCTCTCTCTCTCTCTCTCTCTCTGTGTGTGCCTTTGTCTCTCTGTCTTTCTGTCTCTCTCTCTCTCTCTCCCTCTCTCTCTCTCTCCCTGTCTCTGTGTGTGTGTGTGTGTGTGTGTGTGTGTGTGTGTGTGTGTGTGTGTGTGAATAAAAGTGAGTAAGCAGATGTGAAGAAGAAGAGCAGTGTGTGTGAACTGAGAGTTAGAGTGATAAGGTGTCTCAGTAAGATGGACGCAGTGTCTCTAATCTGTTTCTTCTGTTCGCAGGATGAGGACGGGGATCATCGAGGTAAGAGTCTAAAACCTCACGCCGTTTACACGCAGTTTACACGCAGTTTACACGCAGTTTAACACGCCGTTTACACAGCATCCATTCACATAATAAAATCTTCATTCACACTCGGTGAAATTGTACATTTTTATCTGACAGCATTTGACATTTTTGTTTATCAGCTGTCTGTAAAATTTAATTCATAAAGTATCTTATTTCACTCTAAGAAATAAAAGTAAGTAATTTAAGTCCTTTTTCACGTAATCGATGAAAAAAATTGCTCACTTTAAACAATTCACTGTTTTGTTTCTTTCCAAGTGATTACTTTGCTTTTTAAGTAACCAAGTATTATTTTATTTTAATTACTTATGCTACTTTTATGTGATTTATTTATTTTCATTAATTAATTAAATATTTTCTCACTCTAGGAAATTTTTTGCTTTTAATAATCAATGATTTTATTTTATTAACTAAGTATAAATTTTAATGAATTCTAATTGTTTCATTTTTAGTTAGTTTCAGGTTAATTTATTTTAACTAAAAATTAATATATTTAATTCTTAGTGATTTAAAAAAAAATGGTAATCAAGTATTTTATTTGAATTCCTTTTGATTTGCCGCTTTATTTTTTCATTAATCAGTTCTTTCAATTTCAGTCATTAATGAAAGTTTTTCATTCTTTCAAGTCGTTTTATTGTTTTAAAGTAATCTGGTCGTTTAGTTTTAACTTTAACTATAATAATTTAAATATTTTCTTTCAAGTAATCATTTTGTTTGTGAGTAATTTGTTTTTGTTGCATTTTAAGTCATTAATTAAATGTATCATTTTATTTTTTTAAGTGATCAGTTTTTATTATTTTGCTTAGTCAGTGACGTTGTTTTCTTGCTTGTATCTGTGTTGTGTCCTGATATCGTTTTTACTCACACACTCGTTTACGCTCGTTTACACTCGTCGCTCTCATTGCAGCCTGTACTGTGTGTAATATGTAAATCACCCCAGAGCACTCGTGTCCTGACTTCCTGTTGCCGTGTCGTTCCTGGTGTCCGGTTACTCTGATCAGGATCATGTTTGTGGACGTATCATCATAACACGTCTGACGTAACCGCCACCTCCTGCTCATGCTCCCCGTTTCCCAAACGTGACCTCGTGCCGACTCGGCTCAGGAAGGATGAGCGGGAATTCCTTTCTCCGGTGTCCTTCACTGTTGCAGGGGATAAAAAAAAAACGCTGAGCATTCCTGACTGAGTTATTATATCTGTGTGTGTGTATGTGTGTGTATGTGTGTGTATGTGTGTGTATGTGTGTGTATGTGTGTGTATGTGTGTATGTGTGTATGTGTGTGTGTGTGTGTGTGTGTGTGTGTGTGTGTGTGTGAAATGTCCTGCTGGTCAGTGGGATTTGGGGATTTTTACCCAATGGCTTTAAAGCTAATACAGCAGCGCCCCCTGCTGGCACTGACATTAGGTGAGGTACGGTGACAGTTGTGGTGGAAAAGTCTGACAGAGAACGAAGGTAGGAAGTGAGGATGTGAAGCTCAGGATGTTCAGATGGCCAGACAGAGAGAGAGTACCGTTGTATTTTGTCTGTGATCAGGTCGAGCGCGGAACAGACTGGAGCCCATGGACACCATCTTTGTGAAGCAGGTTAAAGAGGGAGGCCCTGCACACGGAGCCGGGCTCTGCACAGGTGCCTTTACTTTTATTCCCTACCAGGAGACTTGACGTTTGTTAGTCGAACTGAGGAAAGTGACGTGTTCACTGTCTCCCTGTCGTCCTGTGTGTCTGCAGGAGACCGCATCGTGAAGGTGAATGGAGAGAGCATCATTGGGAAAACGTACTCGCAGGTCATTGCAGTGATTCAGAACAGGTAAAAAGTTTACAAGCAGCCAAAGTGAATAAATTAAAATGTTCGTTCATTCACTTATTCAGTTAGTTATTCATTCGTTTAATTATTTATTTGCTTATTTTGTTTCCAGTGACACCTTTTTGGAGCTGAGTGTGATGCCCAAGGATGAGGACATACTACAGCTGGTAAGGTTCCTCTTACAGTGTGTACAGAAGCCACGCCTCCTTCACTCAGACACAGGCCACACCCCTTCACTTGTCTCAGAGGCCACGCCTCCGTCTCGCGCACTCTCACACAGAGGCCACGCCTCCGTCTCTCTCGCTCTCTCACGCAGAGGCCACGCCTCCGTCTCTCTCGCTCTCTCACGCAGAGGCCACGCCTCCGTCTCTCGCGCTCGCTCACGCAGAGGCCACGCCTCCGTCTCTCGCGCTC
>CM074977.1:23154057-23170488 GCA_037576825.1 Pangasius krempfi
CGCTCTCTCACGCAGAGGCCACGCCTCCGTCTCTCGCGCTCGCTCACGCAGAGGCCACGCCTCCGTCTCTCGCGCTCGCTCACGCAGAGGCCACGCCTCCGTCTCTCGCGCTCGCTCACGCAGAGGCCACGCCTCCGTCGCTCGCTCACGCAGAGGCCACGCCTCCTTCCCTGAGACTTATGACTGTATTGTTAATATTGAGACCAGGTCATCAAGATAAACACGCTGCCTCATGTTATTTTGGAGCGTACAGCCTGAGAAGCAACTCAGCCAGGTCTGTTTTATTCATACTCTTTTTTTTTTTTTTTTTTTTAGCTTGTTTTTTTAGCTGACCTGTTTCAGCTTCTCATCTCTCTCTCTCTCTCTCTCTCTCTCTCTCTCTCTCTCTCTCTCTCTCTCTTTCATCCCTCCCTCATCTAACGTCTGTTTCTGGGCCTCCTAACCAGGCCACCGCTACGCTGCGACACTGCTGGATCTGCACCCGCTGTCCCGAATAGATCACCTCACAGACGCAGCATTTTTTTTCCTTTCATTATTTCCATCTCTGGCTCTTCTGTCTCTAAAAGCCAGCCAGTTGCATCTTTTCAAACTGTTGCTTATGTAGCATCACACTTGGAGGAAAGTGTCATTTGCCCTTTTCCACATACACAACCTCACGGACACCCGTGATTGGCTAGTGTCACTCTGATTGACATGGGGTTAGACAGTATGCCCCTCCCACCCAGGGAGCCCAGCCACTGGATGACTTGGTCATTGTTCGGATTCATAATTGGTTTTTAAAAATTTTTTTTTTAAATTTAATTTGCATTTTTTGTTGCGCCTCTCCGTGGCATCCCAGATAATGTGGACCACCAAATTCCAACCAATCGGATCCAGGAGGTGTGTCTACTCACCTGAACTGGCATTCAGCTGTTGAGGGTCTCTTCTTTCTGATTCTGCGAAGTGCACAAAACAGAACAATAAAAAGGATTACGATCTGTCCGTTAAATAAGGGGGCTGGGTAGTAAACAGGAAGGCATAATAGTAAGCAGGAAGTGGTAGAGCTTTTAAGCTTTTGCTAATATGAACATGCAGTTATTTTAACCTT
The DNA here is from genome assembly GCA_037576825.1 of Pangasius krempfi. Classification (NCBI taxonomy): domain Eukaryota; kingdom Metazoa; phylum Chordata; class Actinopteri; order Siluriformes; family Pangasiidae; genus Pangasius; species Pangasius krempfi. The sequence continues at coordinate 23,155,145 of CM074977.1, forward strand.
TTCATCGATCAAATAGTTGATGTGTTGATGGAGGAAAATGAGAGATGTTTCTAAGTGGATTTTTCAGCTTCTTTTTTTCGATTTCTTATAACTTCAAAGTGGGGCTCTTGCTAGCCCAGCATGCTAATAGGCTAGTGCTGGTTCAGGGTTCAGGGTGAACATGGAAGCTGTTCCACATTCATGTTGCACGTCACAATTTATCAAGAAAAGTCAACACAAAAACGATGATTTTTTTTTTTTTTTTTTTTTTTTTCCATTCTCAAATAACTAATTGGGCTCCATGTGTTTGTGTTTTGTCTGAAGCGCTGATTCATGGTTCTGACCCGATACTGACTGGGCTCACATCATTTCTCACATTGTAGCTCTCTTTAGACTGAACTCATGAATCCGGGACAGTGAAGTAGGACCTCGCTGCTCTAATTAACCATCTACATTCAGTAACAAACTTTCCTGAAACAGTTTAGGTTGGGTTTGTGTGGGTCTGTAGGCCCTGTTCCTTCCTGCATCTTAGAAACCTTTATGCTAACTGCCTGTAACTGTTCCAGAAGGTTCTTATCCGAGTAGAAGTGGCTTTTTTTTTTTTTTTTGCCGTGATCTGTTTCTGGCTGTTGACGGATCTCCTTCTGAAACAGGAAGTCAGCGTGACTGTGTGTCAACCTGACAGCAGACAGTAGTGTGTCTTCCACCATGCCCCACCCCCTCCCCCACGCCAAATCTGAACAACTCAGGATATAGTTTATTGAGAAGAGATTAACGAGGAGGAGGAGCCTTGAGAGTGTATAAAGACGGAATGGCGTTTTCGCTCAGTCTGAAGGTGCATTCTCTCCAGCGAGCGACAAAGTGAAAGGCGACTGTTCGTACCATCTTCTGTGTATGCACACACAGCACGGAGCTGCAATTTGAGCGACAGGGCGACATTTGAGTCGAAATTTTCTCAACTAGATGCAAATTTGGCATCTAATAAAGGGAACAACTCCAAAGCATTGAGATCATTACTGCCTCTGGTGAAGTAGCTAGTACAGTTAGCTCACGCCGCTAATCTGCTAATATTTTACAAAGGCTGGCATGTTAACACGCAGATCAAACAGCCAATTTGAGCACTTTTTTTTCAATGTATTCAAATATTAGAATTTATTTTAAATACATTTTAAAGATAAATAAATCCTATAAAGTAAGACACGCCTCCTGTGGGCGGGGCATATACGTTTCTCCAGAGCATTTTATTGGACGACCTCAAAAATTTTTTTGCCAGAAGTGATAGATTGTAAAATAAGAAAAGAAAATAGCGCCCAAAATATATTTTTCCACCAGTATTTTTTTGTAGGTTGAGGATCCGTTACTATAGAAACGATGACTTCAGAACGAGCTCGTTAATATAAATTGTACTGCTGTCAGATCAACAGTTTTTGACTTGTATGCAAGATGAGCATTTTTACATCGTGAGTCGCTTAGAAGATAAGATGATCCTTTATTCGGGAAATTTGCATTGTTACAACAGCAGATATAAAAAATAAAAAATATATATACAAGTATAAAAAATATAAAGAGAGACACACTAAGAATGCACGAAAACACACACACGCAACAGTATTAAAGTGACAGCACATTAGAAGCACAAGCTGTAAACATTCCTCCTCCTCCTTTTTTTTTTCCGCTCTCTGTTGCACATCTGTTTGCTGTGTGTGTGTGTGTGTGTGTGTGTGTGTGTGTGTGTGTGTGTGTGAGAGAGAGAGAGAGAAAGAGAAAGAGAACATATGTAAGGCATAGAGGAAAGCATTTGGCTGTGTAATAAGGCAATGATGTGGCCTGTCCAGGCGGGAGGATTAAAACCATTTTCCCTCTTGAGGATGACGGTGAGAACGGAGGTGGAGACACCGTTACACACACGCTGGTGCGCGCACACACACACACACACACACACACGATGTTAAATCCTCATGCTATAAATGGTTAGAAATTGAAAATATTATATAATGGACACCAGGCATTGTAAAATGCACTGGATCTGGACAGCTGATCACTGTGTGTTGTGGATAGTCAAGTGTGTGTGCGTGCTTATGATTGAGGTGTGTGTGTGTGGGAGAGGGAAAGAGAGAGAGAGAGAGAGAGGAAGGCAGGGGAGGAGGGGGAGAGCTCTGCCATCTGAACAGAATGTATAATCAAGCCTCCGTCATGTGAACGGTCGCAGCTCTTGGAGGAAAGAGGGAGCAGAAGAGACAGAGTGGAGGGTGTGTGTGTGTGTGTGTGTTAGAGTGAGAGAAAGTGTGTGTGTGTGTTGGCGGCTGAAAAATGGAGCAAGTGGAAAGAGACGGAGAAGCGTTTGCCGCTTGGAGCACGAAACGGCGAGCGCGAGCAGGTGGCATCGCCTTATTTTTAGCGTCTCGTACGCTGTTACGCAATGACTTCAATACACCACTTTAATTTTTTTCCTCTCTCTATTCTCTGTCTCTCTCTTTTTTTTCCTTCCTATTTTCCCACCCCATCCTCGTGACTCCTGATGCGATCTAATGGCTGCAGCTTTCACAGGAGATTGCTCGTGTGGTAAGCTCGAGAATGCTACGTGTCGTTGTGGTAGCATGATCCGTCATGATCTCGTTCCCAGATGATGTGCATGTACAGCTGGTTCTTCTGAACGTTTGATAAGCGTGCTGATAGCTCGTAGCATGCATGCACCTGTTTGATTTCCAGCCAGCCGGCATGTTTGCAATGCCTCGCCCTTTTTAATTCATCATCGTCCCAGTCTTTTCTCCAATGAAGAACTTTGGCCTCTGGAACTTGTCAAGGGAGGGGCAAAGTTCTCCACCAATGAGTTCGGCTCTACGTAACACAATTCTACAGGTATGTCAGGTGAAAGTCCGCTGCTTTGTCTGCTGTTGTCGTGTCTTGACTCCTAGTCAGCGCTAGCAAAGGTGTTGAGGAATCATCAGAAACAATGATGGACCCTTTAGCACTTTAGAATCTCCAATTATGATTACGGAGGTCAGATTTAGTGCTGTGGCTACCAGGGGAAACCACTCACCCCTGGCCTCTGTTTCTCTACGGACGCGCTTAGTGACCCAACAGGTGGGTTCAGAATTTAAAACAACACTGAAATGATACTTGATCTGGGTATTGTTAAGCTTTGGCATGCTGGTTTGTGTGTTTTGGACTTCTTTTAGCGCTTTTAGTATGTGGAATTGTGACTGCCGTTAAAGGGAAGTGGCTGCCTGTTTGTACACCAAGATGAGATTAGATAACACATGCATTGATGGCTGACTGCTTTTTATTTTATTTATTTATTTTTTTTAAACCATTTTTGCTGTTACTAAATGTCAATTTGCATTTAATGTCCATGCAGAATGTCAGTACGCTTATAGATCGAGACTCCTGACCTGTCGGACTCCCACACACGAGCTACAGCACCCACGCATTCCTCATTAAAGATAGCGCCAGCACTGGTTTGTGCAACTCTGTTTGACATGAGTCTGTCTTTCCCACAGGCGTATTCACAGGATGCCTACCTTAAAGGTCATGACGCCTACAGCGGAAATGCTCGCCACATCCCACTGCCACCTCCCATATGTTACCCACGAGTAGACTGTAAACCCCTCGGGATGGCTGAGGCGACAGAAATCACGGCCTCAGGGGGGCTGCAGTCAGATTTGGGATACCGTGTGGAGATACCTGTACCCCCTTCACCTCCGCCGAGGATCCCGAAGACTCAAACGGCGGTGTGCGTGTGCAACGAAAGCGTCCGGACGGTGGTGGTGCCAGCAGAGGTCCATATGGGTCACATGGTCCCCGGAGAGTACAGTCACGCGGGTTCCGATCCTATGCTGATGAGAACAAGGTCGTATCTTCACCCGCGCAAACCTGACCTGTATTCTCCAGGTTACCATGGAGATTCGTACGCCGTTCCACCACCTCGTTATCATCCGTCTTCTTCCACCGTTTCTCCGACTTCCCAGCAAAATATTGACTGGCGAACATATCAGACCTACAGGGAATACATTGACCACAAAGGCCTCCACGCGTACAGTCGGACGATTCAGGAGCGTCTGGACAGTTTGCGTGCTGCCGCGGCTGCTTCCCAGACCTCTTCAAACTTTGCGCAAAAAGCCACTTGGGGCAATAAAATCCGTCGTAGGAGTACGTCTCACGACCGGTCCTATCAAGGACCCCCTATGCTTCCACCTCGCAGTGCCTCCCAGGATCGGATGACCGGGACAGAAAAAGTGTCCCGAGCGCAAGACTGGCCTCCTCGGAGCATCTCCTCAGACGAGATCATCCGGAACGCTCGTTTTCATTCCACAGACTACATCGAGCATGGTGAAATGGCTCCTTGGCCTGTTGATCGGAGAGGTTACGGCAGGACGGACCAAGGACCTCGTCCCAATCGGCAACCTGTTCCCCAGAGACCTGTGATGTATCCGCATTCCTATGGAAACAGCGTCCGAGGTAGAGCCGGTCCACATCAGCTGAGCTGTAGAACGGACATCCCACCTCCTGCGGTTTCTTCCGACAGAATCTTGCGCGTTGGCAAAAATCAGCCCAAAGAGACGCAGTCGTGTAAAGACCAAAGACTTCTAAGTAATCACATTACAGTTTCAGTGGCTAGCCAGCAGTCCAGGACTCGTGCTGAGACGATGCAAAGTCCAGAACCGGTCAAAGAAGCCTCAGTGGGTCAGAGGTCAACCTCCTGCTCTGTGCCTACACCTCAGAGGCAAGTGCAACCTGGCGCTCCGGGGCAGAGGATCCACCCGCGGGATCTCAAGGGATTACCGGTGAATGGGTGCAGTCCGGTGGAAGGTGTAGTGATGCGAGAAAAACCCCCCACAGGGAAAAGCACACCGCTACGCCATCCTTCCTACATCCAGGCGCAGGAGCATCAAGACTCCCTGTTTAGCCCTGCTAACCTGAACGAATCGCTCGACTCCATCCCCTTCATCGGTAAGTGCCACAGTCACCATAGCAACAAGCTCAGGAAGCATGTGTGTGAGATTTGTGGAAGAATAATTGCCAGGATTGAGTCAATAATTGGAAAAGGCAGAGTTGGAGAGGTTTATCTCACATTATACTGTCACACACACACTACCAAAATATCTCTTGATTATATTTTGAAATGTTTGTAAACATTACATTTATCTACTGAATACATAAAATTGTTAAAAATGAATTACAGAATTTTTTTTACATTAAAGAAAAAGCGTCATCGAGCTTAGGTTTTCACAGGTTTTTGTTTAAACTGCAACACGGTTAGCAAGTATATAGTGATTACATTCTAGAAACGTATCATGATGTGATATTTTTGTTGATATTCTGATAGTTAAAGTTAGGCAGTGTTTAGAAAGTATACCCAAAGGTATTTCTGACTAGGCCTCTAATCTACTTCCTACGTGGTGATGCAATACATTACAATACGATTTATTTGTCTCCGTGACCAAATTTGTGAATCATGATGACACACAGAGGACTATTTTAAAGGTATCAGAGTTAAGTCAAATCACCTTAGACTAGACTGTTAAGTCATTTACACTTTAGTTTACAAATATGACTTGATTTTTACACACTGGTTGTTTCTCCTTATTTGATTGTAATCAATATATGATTGTTCTATTAGTCTAAATTGTTTGGAATAGAAAATAGTAAAAAAAAATTTTTTTTACATAGTTGTGTGAACAATTCCTACGGTAAATTATTCTTAGCTAGCTGTCGCTAATATATGCCGTAAGTTTTCTAACGTGCGAGACAAAACAAAACGATCCGACCACTGCAAAAACTAGTGTCGCAAAAATTAGATTCTTGTTTTAGTGCTAGTAACCAATTAACATCTCATGAACCATAAAACACGTTGCTGTTCCGCTTCACATTATTGTTACAAACGCGCTGTATTTCCAAGATTGCGAAACAGCTTATTGATAACGTATGTATATCCGTTGCTGTTCGATATATTTTCTACGATATTTCAAGTGTCAACGTAGAAACATAAATATCTGGGTTAAGCGTGCTAGCGTCAAATAATCGATGGTCAAGACGAGCCTGGACAAATTTGTGTCCTGATCTTCTTATTAGAGTGACCACAACTTCAGTCGCAAATAATTCTGTTCGCAGGTTTGTCGGAAAGGTTACAGCTTCACCTCTGACTGTTACAAAGCACCGACACTGGAGACTCCTTCTGTAAATGTTATATCAATGACAGAAAAGTCCATGTGGAGCGTCTGCCGTAAACGTGAATGAGCTGTTACTATAGAAACCATGACGTATTACGACGAGTGCTTAATCCTAAATAAACCTGCCAGAACTCCTAAACCTGAGTTTTTCCGGCTTGTGTCCGGTGTCAGCAGAACGCTTTTAGATGTCGGTTAAACACTCGGGTCGGCCGTAATTGATTGGCTGTATTAATACACCTCGACGTTATGTAACTGGAGCTATAACGAGTTCATTACGTTCTGTTGTTTTTAGATCAATAACCACTCTGCTGGCTGATGGCTCTCGCTGGGTTTCATTATGGTCTTCATGGATTTCTTTTTATGTGCGGCTTTTAATCATTAGGTAACTGTCTGGCCAGGGGGAAGCCCTCGCCAAGCGATGATTTAAAGGATTTAGTGATGATTTACAAAAAAAAAACAAACAAAAAAACGCAATCAAATCTTGTCCGAGTTCTGTAATCCTATACCACGCGATCACGTGTGTCCTCTGTGCCTGGTTGTACGAATAACATCCTCTAACGATAGACCTTTATTTATTAATAATAGCTGCTTATGTCGTCAGTCATCCGGAAAAACGTCCTCGCGTAAACTCAACGTGGGGAAACGGGGAGGAGACTGTTCTGTCCGTCAGCATGTTTCGTTTATCGCCATCGCCATCAATGGATTCGCAGCCTCCGTGTGGACTTTTCCCTCCTCTTTTTGGTGGATTTTAGACGAGCACCATAACGTCTCGGAGATTTTTAATCAGAAATGTCTCACGCTGACGGAACGTTGTTCTCAGTTGCGCTGAATTTGACGCGCGTGACGCATTGCACTTTCCGAGGCGAAGGATCTCGACTCACTTATAAATGTGTGATTTTTTTATTTTTTATTTTTTTTTTGCGTGTGAACTAGATTAGGCTGAAAATCGTACCGTCTAAGCGTAGAGTATTTATCTGAATCAGCCGAAGCTGTAACTGCTGTAACTGCTGCTGGCGATATGCGCCTGCATTAGGTAGGATTAGTCGTTTTTTGTTTTTTTCCCCCTCAAGATTAACTCTCTTACGAGTGGAGTGTCTCTAAAAAGGACCAACGGGAAGCCCATCCAAACACAAACAAGCATTCCGGATTGGATATCAGTTTTCCAAATGGGTTTTCTCAACCAGATAATCCTTTTCTTTTGTCCAGAGATCATGCATTAAAGTATTTTTTTTTTTTTATCATGTTTTACATATTGTGCAGGTTATCTGCACAAGTAAGAAATAAATAAATAAATAAACTTTTAAGTGATTTTCAATCGCAGAGAAATCCAAAATCGTTTGATGGCGTGACGTGACTTACTGTTACGTGTGTGTGTTTATATCAAATAAATGATACATCGACGTGGATGGCCGCAAGGGTCAACACCTTTTTCCAAAAGTGTCAGGGGAAAAAATGCAGAACAAATGATGTTGCAATACGACGAAATCTTATCGGCTTTAACGTGACACCGGTGTTATCGCCCCCTACACAGAAAATCCGTCACCAGCTGGCGGTTATTTTCGTCTGACGGAAGCGGCGCGCTGCGGACACACAACGCGCGTTCGCTTTCTGTGACAGCGAAGAGTTTTGCGGTTGATTTTAAGTGACAGGCGGTGAGCATTGCATCAGGGCATTAGGAGGATAAAATTAGTAAGGTTGTGTGTCTGGATTTCTCTTCGCAGTGTTTTCGCAGACCTACCCGAGACAACATCCTGCGTTTTATTCCGTTTCCTATTTCCACGGGATGTCCAATGGAAGGAACAGCTATAACGTTAGGCTTAATATCACGATGAACGTATTAATCTGTGTAGTCTGTGTGTCTGTCTGTGACGTATTAATGTTTCGGTGCTCAGTGCCGTGTCCTCGTCGAAGTATGACCTCAGAACACGTTCAGTAAATATTCCTTACACGTTTCCCTCCATGGTGAACGCTTTTGCCTGAGGTGATCTGTGCTCACTCACAATGCAAATGGTGTTCGTTTTCACCCGGGAAAAAAAATCATATTCGAATTAAAAATAAATAAATAAATAAAACTCTGAGCAAACAAACAAAAAACAGATCTTAACAAAAGAATATTCCAGCATCAGGGTTTGTCAATATGACAAAAAAAAAAAAAAAAAAATAAACAAAATAAATTCGGGTTGTAATTATCAGAGGCATTTCTGTGATACACGATATGTAGGTTTCCAAGTAATGAATTATTTGATTTGCGCAATAACGAAAATGCGTTAAATCTTATTTGTTTTGCATATAAAAAAAAAAATTCATTCATCACTACAAAAAATTAAAACGAAAAAAAAAAAACAACAACATTGAATCAGCTCCTTCCAGGAGTCAGGTTGTTATTTGTAAATGAAATGTATTTTAAAGATTATTTAAACGATTTCGTGATCTCCACGTTACGTCAGGAAAAAAACCTGAAAACACAATTCACCACAATATTGACATTATAGAACTGATTTCTTCAAGAAGGTCAGGGCCGGGAACAATATGCTGACGTCGCTGCATGTGGTGTTGGTGAAAACGCGTCGTCTTTGCGTGTGACTGTAGAAGTTTCTCGGCAGGAAGCGCAGCGGCGTTATCCCGGATCAGCAGGCGGCGCTGCAGAGCTCTGCGGTATTCTTTCACACCTCGCTCCGCTCCTCTCCGCTCCTCTCCGCTCCTCTCCGGCCGCGAATGGAACTGGGGCATGGGGTTTAATTTTAGCCGCCGAAGCCCCACGGCGCAGAGCAGCTTTGTACTCTGGGCTTTTTTAGACTCGGGACCTCAAAAGTTTTTAGCTCTTCAAAAAAAAACAGGACATGGAAAAAAAAAAAAAACACACGTCAGATAAAAGTGTCCTCGTTTCGAGAAAAGTTTCACAGTCGACTTGAGAAAGCGTGGCAGTCGATCAGGCCCGAGCATGCCGAACTGAACTTCAACAGAGTCGTGTTTATAGCATGCGCATACGCAACAAAAACCCCACGGTGCAGCCAGTCCCGGAGGTGTGATCAGCCTTTCATGGAGGGAATTAAACAGGGATTACAAGCCTTCAGCTCTGGAAATTTCTCGTTTATGACTCTTTTTTTTTATGGATTCAGGAATTTCTTACATAACTAGTCTTTGAGGCATTTGAACATTTGGGGGAAATAGGCAAAGGATGATGTCAATAATCTAAATAAATAAATAAAATCGCACACCATGTGTCTTGGAAAGTTTTGGCTGAAGTAAGAAATGCTTGAGGATGCTTCAGAGCTAAAGCAGAGGAACGGGGCAGGATTATTGATTTATTTATTGATTGATGGATTGATTGTTCTGGCCAGTTTCACATCTTCAGATCCAACGTGACTAATTCTGAGAGGTGTGTAGGCGTTTCGACAAAGTGTAGCCGTCTGTCCACTCAGAACCCTTCAGCACTGAGCGTTATACTTGATGAAAACACTAAGAAGAACAACAACAACCGGAATAATAATAATAACAACAACAACAATTATAGTCATATTAATAATAATAATAAGAAGAAGAAGAAGCATCTCTGTATCACTATACATCTGTCTCTTTCTGTTTCTCTCTCTCTAAGCGCCAGCTAGACTTCTCTCTCTCTGTCTGTATCTTTGTTTCTCTCTGTTTGTCTCTTTCTTTCTCTCTGTCTCTCTAGCTCTTTCTTTCCCTGAATCTCTCACTCTGTCTCTGTCTGTCTGTCTGCTTTTCTCTATCATTATCTATATAAGCATGTATCTCCTTCTCTCTCTCTCTCTCTCTCTCTCTCTCTCTCTCTCTCTCTCTTTTTCTCTGAATCTATCTGTCTATCTGTTTTATCTATCTCTGTTTTTAATCCGCATCTCTCTCTGGCTCTATCTGTGTGTTTATCTTTCTCTTCGTCTGCCTGCCTGTTGCTGTCTGTCTCTCTCTCTCTCTCTCTCTCTCTCTCCCCATCTCTGTCTATCTCGTTGTCTAACCTTTTTAATCTTTCTATCTATCGGTCTCTCTCTCTCTCTCTCTCTCTCTCTCTCTCTCTCTCCTTGTCAGTTGTGTGGCCGTTGTGTGATTTCAGTGTTATATATATTTATTAAAATATTTCCAGATGAGCCAGCGAGTCCGAGTGTGGATCAGGGAGCCAGTCACATCTCTGCGTCGGCTGTGATCTCCACGGCTCAGAGCGCAGCGGGCGACTCTCCCAGCTCCGACACGCCGAGCCCTCACATGCGCAGACAGCTGTCTCACGACCAGGGTGAGAGACACGCTTCCCTCTCCCACTGTACACTGCTGTGTAAACAAGCCACTGTTTCATTTTCACACCGCGTGTGTGTGTGTGTACACAGAATCTCTCAGAAGTGCTATTCTGGAACAAAGCGGAACCAAAACCGAGCGCTCCAAATCGTATGACGAAGGTTTAGACACGTACAGGGAGGAGGGGCGGCGGTAAGCCCTCACAGGATCATACATATGATGCGTTTATTTATGTGTTTCAAGAAGGTGAGAATTAAAGACTGCTCTTCCTGCTCTCGTCTCTCTCCAGGCGTTCCAGCAAGCCCAGTCTGAAGGTGTTCAAGAAGGTGAGCTGTTCAGTACACATCATTTAAACGCTTTCTTAAGAGCTTCGTATACCTCTGTCAACATGACAACGTGGATCTTAATGACTCCTGATCTTTTTATTTGTAAATAAAAATCATCTTTGATTGCTTACAATAACATTTGGGGAGGGAACTGCGATGTGATTGGTTACGGTGGGATTTGGGCTGTGAACTGCGATGTGATTGGTTACGGTGGGATTTTGGCTGTGAACTGCGATGTGATTGGTTACGGTGGGATTTTGGGCGGGGATCACGGCCTGCTTGTTTACAGTAACATTTTTTTTGCAGGAACCGCAATCTGATTGGTTACGGTGGGATTTTTATTTTTTTTATATATAATGGGAAATAGATGGAAAATGGAGACAGATGTGTGGAATGAAGGTTCTCCCTGGTTTTTAAGTCGTTTTTGAGGCATTGAGGCATGCATGTGATATTTAGCAGAGCTGAGAGAGAGCAGCATGGCTAACGGGTGAAATTCTTTACGCTGTAGTACACGTGTGTGATGATTTTGGTAATGAATGTATACTACTATACGTTCATCATGCTGCGCGATCCGTTTTCAGTCCGTGATCAGGACCCTTTGTTTTGGTTGTATTTTTAATTTTGATTGATTTATTTATTTATTTTTAATGCAGGCTGTCGATGGCCATAAATCGTCAGATGACTCCAGTTCCAGGAGAGACTCTTGCTCAGACATCTTCACCGATTTCTTTAAGGAGGGCTGGCTGCATTTCCGACAGCTCAACACGGATAAGAACAAAGTACGCACGGTGACTCGGATGCACTCTGCCTTCTCGTTAAATCCATCAGCCGCGAGCGGTTTATTTTTAACTGTGATGGGTCTTATGCTAACGTTACGCTAACATTCTGCTCTGTGTAGCGTGTGGGCGGAGGAATGCGGGCGTGGAAGCAGATGTACGCGGTGTTGCGAGGCCACTCCGTCTTCCTGTATAAGGACAGAAAGGAGGCTCACGTGCACTCGCAGCTCGACGACGAGCCGCAGCAGGTGAGCATCAAAGCCTGCCTCATCGACATCTCCTACAGCGACACCAAGCGCAAAAACGTCTTCCGGCTCACCACGTCCGACTGCGAGTACCTGTTCCAGGCCGAGAGTCGCGACGACATGCTGTCCTGGATACGAGCCATTCAGGAGAACAGCAACCTGGATGACGAGGTGTGTGTGTGTGTGTGTGTGTGTGTGTGTGACAGAGAGGGAGAGGGAGACGCTATTCCTCATTTTTTTTTTTTTTTTTTTTAAATCATCACTGCATGTTTCTGATAAGCTGGCATGTTTCGTCCTGAAATTAAAAAACTTCCGTGTTGTACTGTCCTTGAGTGTGTTTTATTCCTTTTATACCACAGCAGTTACGTTCTGTTTTTCATCAGTTATCCGTTTTGCTACATGTAATGTCGTGGAACGTCCACAAAACATGTCACCTTTAACAGTAGTGTTATACCACGGCGCCGCTTAATCTTGGATTCTGATTGGTCAGGAGGTGTTGATTCATTTTCTGTAACAGCAGCTCTGACCGTAGCTGCAAACCCTTCTAACACCTCGTCGACTCTACAGGGCCTTTCGCACCGCTTTAGTTCCACAGCTAAATGTACAGTACTGACGCCCTGGGCGATGTTGCGCAAACTATTTCCCAGCACCATTTAAAGGGTAGCATTCGCACCAACACTGGGCACTAGGAAGTGACGTAAGCCAACGACGGAAACAGAAGAACGGCGTAAACAACCGGCGGATGGAGGAGGCTGTGATCGGAGCCGTGTTGCACTTCAGCGTCCGTCCATCTATCGCTGTTCTGCATACTTGTGAAATAAGTCGACACCACAGTATGTTCACACGGCGTTTTAAATCATGGCGGGTGACGGCGTTTTCCTACGCGTTTGGCCAATCAACATCTACTTACGTCACGGATAGTACCAGTCGTGCTGGTTAGACCCTGCTCTGGAGTAGGAGCCAATTTGGTTCTCGCAAAAGGCAGGTACTAAAATCACACCCAGTTCCGGAGGTGTGAAAATATCAAAAAGTGGGTAGTTCCACAATTAGTTCGGCTACTATGAAAAGGTTCCCGCGGTGCGATTCGCAGGGACTTGTACGGTGGATGCTTTTTTTGGTTTTGAGAAGTGTAACTGTAACTTGTGATGTATTGCTTAGATGAAAAGTGGGATCTTCGCTAAATTGCCGTGGTGTAAGAGGAATCAAACACTTCAGGACATGCTGTTATAGGAAAATAATCATATTCAGGCTGTTAAGAGTAATCCCGCTCTCGATTATTTTAGCACCTGCGCAGCGTTTTCTCTCTTACACAGTAATCTGAGTAAAGGTCAAGAAAGAATTGTTTGCTGAGGGTGCGTCAGGTATTGCGCTCTTGTTGTGATTTTTTTTCCCCTCCCACCGCATGTCGGTTATTCTGTTGTTATCCTTATCAGGGGTGTGTGTGTGTGTGTGTTGTACGTGTCTTGAGAGAAAAACGAAACACTTCCTCGCTTTCCTTTCTCCTGCAGAGCACCGATGTGACAAGCACTGACCTGATAAACAGAAAGATAAAAGAGTACATCTCTATGAGGTGAGCCTTCGATAGTTTTATGAGTTAAAGTGTTATTTTTGGTAACAGTGATATCGTGCCATGCATAAGTATTGACCCCCCCTTGCACTTTTTGTTGTGTCCCAACCTGAAACTGAAGTAATATGTCAGGAATCTTTACAAAATAGTCCCTAATATTAATAAAAATCATATACAAATGGAAAAAAGGGAACCGTTCTGATTGTGTAAATATTCACCCCCTTGCTGCTCTGGTGACTCGGGCTGGGTGATGTGACAAAACCATCATATCGTATGATACTTGAAGACGGTTGTACGTTATGTATATTGCGATTCTATCGGTTTGCTAACTGACTGCCAGCGAAATAGTAGCGTTGCATATTTAAAAAAATTAAAAACTATGAAACACTTTTATGCCTACAATGTCTTCAAAAATAAATCACTTTATTTTTGGGTAAAAAAATTCTTTCTAATGATATTACTAAGTTCTGATGATAAATACTTTTAAAAAACATTGTACAATTTTAAAGTTATTGATTTTTAATATGGTTTATTAAAAGTTTATTAAAATGTAACTTTTTTTGACTTGTTAGAAAAGTATGTCAAAGGGGCGATCAAAAAAAAAATAAAGTTTGGTTAAATTTTGAACATTCCTCAGAGCAACATTCAAATTTTGAAATTCCTCTGTTATTTTCAAAAATGTCTTTTTTTTTTTTTTTTTTTTAAATAAAAATGCTGTTTTTTTTATGACAATTCAGTGACCAGAATAAAAAAGGCATTAGTCAGACAAGCAGCCAAGGGTAACAATCAACATGATGCTGCCGCCACCATGCTTCACACATTTTATTATATATATGAAACTGTGTGTTAGGTGCTGTGTGAGAGTCTTCTGGCTTTGTGTGTCGGGACAGAATGTGTTTATTTGTGTCTGTGTGTGTTTGAATTGCAGTGCTCCTACGAGTAAGACGGAACCTTCACCCAAAGCTTTGCGACAGTCTCTAAGCATCAAACACACCCTGCTGGGGGTCGCGGGGGGCAAGAGTCAGAGCACACACTCCCCCAGGAGCGAGCAGGAGAGGAGCAGCAAAGGTACACAGCAGTTTTTTTTTTTTTTTTTTAATTCATTCATTCATTTTTTATTTATTTTTTATTTTTATTTATTTTTTTATTTTTTTTAAATGAATTGTCTAGATGAAGAGTACAGTCTAAAACAAATAAAATAAAGCAGGATATTTAGTAAAGTTGCGCTACTATCAAATTCAAAACCAATTCCCATTTTTTTTAATATATTGTTTTTTCTATTATAAAAATAAGTGAATATGAAAAGATACTTTTACAAATGTGAAACCTTTATGTATTTTATTTTTTTTAAAAATATATAACATGTTATTTATGCTGTTGACTGGACCTTGGTTGGAAAAAACAACTAAGGTAGTAAATGGGAAAAAAAATATTCCACACGGATGAACAATTACGGTTAGATTGTTAATATAAGAAGTACGCTTTGTGTCCCAGACGACTCGAGTCCACCGCGGGACAAAGCCGCCTGGAAGAGAGGAATCCCGGGGCTGAAGAAAAAGCCGCAGGAGAAAAAGCCAACAGCGGGAGTGACTTTTGGAGTGCGACTGGAAAACTGTCCTCCTGCACACAACAACAGGGTGAGGACAACACCCAATAGCAACACTACACACTTCTGTGCAACACTTATTCCTTAATAATCAGTACAACTGCAAGTAGCAATTAAGGGGCCCAAGCACTTTCTGGCCCCACCCCTTAGCGACAGAGGAGGAGGACCAGAAACCACTGCAAGCGTCAGCACTTGTTTCTAAGGAAACATAATAAATTTGATGCCAATACGTTGCTGAAATATTGCCTCGCTTCCTGTTTTCAGTTTTCAGCCATGGCCATAAATGCAAATGAACTCGACGCTTGTTTGTTTAACACGAGGTCATGTTGCTAAAAACAGCAGCCAAAATAGCTTGTGTGCGTTGTGGGATGAACCGTCCCGCATATCAGATATCAGAGAAACGATGATGATGATGATGATGATGATG
>CM074977.1:23179206-23190917 GCA_037576825.1 Pangasius krempfi
TATATATATATATATATATATATAAATATATATATATATATATATATATAAATATTTGTTAATTGTCTAAGTAAAGCGCAAACACTTAGTCACTGACATTAGGTCAGAGAAACGGATATTAAAACACACTTGTCTCTTATAAATGTGTATCATTGCCTCGGTGTGTTGTCTCAGAGTTGGGAAAGGCTGCCTTTAAACCAGGCTGTGTGTGTATATATACACAAGTGTGTGTATGTGATATCAGTGGACATGCCGTCTGTGCGAATGTGTGCATGAGCTGCTTCCAGTGTCAGTGCAGCACTTGTCTCCTATCGTTTCTCTCTCTCTCTCTCTCTCTCTCTCTCTGCGCGATGGCTTTAACTGCACTGCCTTCATCTCTCTAATCTCATGCGTCTGTGCTGCTCATGTGATGAAAACGTCAATCTTCATGTGGCTTCTCGCGCCGCTCTTTCACGTACTTTCACACACACAGATTCTGATTTTATTTTTTTCTCTTTTTATTCCATCACCAGATTCAGCCACCAGTGACTCTGCCAAATCAAAGGTAAGTGACGAGTTAACTCCATTCACACCCAGACATGATCGGATTGGGTTTTATCTTTTCTTTTTTTTTTTTTTTTTTAATCTGACGTGTTGTTGGTCCTCCAGCAGGGCTCCTGGGGCTCGGGTAAAGACCAGTACAGCAGAGAGCTGCTGCGCTCGTCCATCTTCGCCAGCCGCAAGCGCAAAAAACCCAAAGACAAACCTCAGATGAGCAGCTCGGAGGACGACCTGGACTCCAGCTTCTCCAAGAAAGAGATTCGGGACAAGAGCGAGCCGAACGATGAGCGGAACGAGGAGATCGACAGCGAGGCAGGAGTCTGCAATTGTCTAGAAAAGTCTGATGATGCTGACCAGAGATCGGAAAAGAGCAGCGTCGACGTTCCAACAGAATTTAAATCTGACATCCTGCCTCTGAAACCACCGCAGTTCGATAAATCCGACGAATCTCCGAAAAAACACCGAGTGCAGAGAGAGAGAGAAGTGGTGCGTCTGAATTCGCTCTCGGATCCGCCGTCGACCTCGTACGATGAGGGCTGCGTTTCGGATTTGGGAACGTTGAACAGCACGAGCTCTCAGGCGTCCGGCCCCAGAATCCGGCGGGGCAGAATTCCAGGTCCCTGGATGGAGAACGCAGGAGCGGAGGTGTGCTCCATCACGTCGGATTACTCCACCACGTCGTCCATGACGTTCCTGACGGGGATTGAGTCTACTGCGCTGAGTCCGGCTCACGACGCCGATGACGAGAGGAGCGAGCTTATCAGCGAAGGCAGAAACATTGATTCGGACAGCGAGAGCAACTTATCTGTGTTCGCGCTCACCAGAGACGACGGCGCGTCCGAAGACGTTTTATCTGTGCAAGAAGAAGGAGGAGTCACGCCTTTTCAGAATTCCCCCAGTCTTCTGGTGTCACAACGCATCGTCGCAGGCGACACGTTAGCACGAAAGAGAGGAAGCCGCCAAAAAACAGACAGCGAGTCATCGACGGATGGTGGGCGTAGCGATAAAGAGTCGAGGATTCCGAAAATGCTGGATGCTGTCAAGGGAAAAAACAGCAGCAGCGAAAACGACCCCGTCTGGCGAATCAAAATCACAGATCGCCTCAAGTGTCGACTCCGAGCCTCCGCTGATGACATGTTCGGTGTCGGATCGCAGCGCACCAGATCTCCCGAGACGCGCAGCAAACGCAAGACCAACATACGGCGCCGCCACACGATGGGCGGCCAGAGAGACTTTGCGGAACTGTCGGTCATCACCGGGGCCGAGCTCTCCGCCATGGATCGCTTAAAACCCAAATGCAGCTCGCAGGACTTTTCCATTGCCGACTGGATCGTCAGAGAGCGGCATCGCGCAAGCAACCCGGAAGTCAGCCTGGAAAACTCGGACCTGTTCTCCGCCGGGGCCTCGGGGTCCAGTTCGGGAATGTTAAACGGAGAAGCAGTGGCTCAGCTCAAAAGCTTCAGCTTGGCCTCCGATGCTCATCCACACAAACTGTCCGGGGTGCAGGTGGTGCGCTCGCGTTTTTATCAATACCTGTGAACGGATGGATAGAGACTGAAGTGTGTGTGAGAGTGTAAGGTACTTAAAACAATGAGTTATTTTTTTATACGTGATTTAAAAAAAAAAAAAAAAGTGAAGAAGGACGGTACTGACGCAGGTTTCTGACAGTCAGGAAGAGGAGGGTGACGGATGACTGGTGGTGATGACGATGGTTGGGGGGGAGGGGGGTAAACGGGCGACGTTATGTTCTCAAACGAAGTGAACGCGATTTTTGCAAAGTTTTTAAGACGACTTGTTCTCGCAAGTGTAAGAAGGTCTCAACTCAACCAAAATGAAGAATGTATCTAATCTGCTTGCTGTAACGCTTCATTTGCGCTGTTTCTCATTCTTTGTTTGTACATAGCCCCTTTGTTTTAATGTACTTGAAATGATTTTTCCATTATTTGAACTTGTATAGCGCTACTTGTGTAGCGTGGTGTTTTTTTTAAAAATGTGTATAATTAAGGCCTCTCTGATGCAGCTGCTTGTCGATTGTCATATGACCATCCAAAAAAAAAAAGATCAAACGGAGAAAAATTTGGGATAACAATAAAATTTCGGCACGACTTTGCGTGAGTAAATATCCGTATCCTGCAGTATCCGCCTGAGACGCTGGACTGGTGCTGGTTCTGGTATTTCATTTCCGATCAGAGCCAGCAGAGGGCATCGGTTTGTCTTTTAAAGTGATACTCTAACTTTTTTTTTTTAGCGTAATCTCTATCCGCTGTGTCCGAGTCCAACAATTTTAAAACGTTTCCCTGCATCGAGAAATGAATCAATCATTTTACTCCAAACTCCCTTGTAACGGAAGCGTAAGGGCAGATGTTGAATCATCGGTACATTTTAAAATGTGCGAGAATTCAGTCTGCTGTTACGGAGTTTGATCACTACGCTGAAAAGTAGTTGCGGTTGCTTTTATATATGTTTCGTGTTTTAATACGCCATCACAAGCGGCAGTGGGAGGGATTAGTGTGCATGGTCACCTGACACGGAGCCACGGTTACAGATTTCCGTACTTCTATGCAAAAAAAAAAAAAAGGTATGACAAGGTGACAAGTCCAAACGCTTGGCTTGGACGATCGGATGCGTGTGTTGCGCCGTTTCTTCAGTTTCCCACTCGGTCATTAAGCGTGTACAGAGACGCTACGAAGAAAAATAACGCTTGGAAGGATGACGCAGAGATCGTTGGTGCTTCTGGTGAGCCTTCATGGCTAGTACAGTTAGCTCGCGTCGCTAATCTGATCTGAGAACGAAGCCAAGCATGCAGAGTAAAGCGAACAACGTTATTTAACTTGCGAACTAATAGCTCGCTTTATTATATAATACCATGCTACCATTTCTCGTTACAGCAAATAAAAAAAAATGAAAACGGACAGGCCACGCCTACAACTGACAAGCTGTAAGTGATGTATTTGTACAGATTTAAAGCTGAATATTTAATGAAAATGTTCCTACAAAAAAGTTTAGCGTGACGTTTTGTTTGGAGTAAAACATCTCCGGTTCTTTTCTCGTTGTACGGAAACGTGACGATTCTCATCTGTTTTGAGATCAAAAAAACAAAACCTCAGCGTGTCTCGTCGTCGTGTAGTGTTGAGAGCGCGTCTCTTCAGTACGCCACGTGTGTGTGGAGCTCGTGCCATGCGTCCTCCTCAAACACACTACAGTGTCGCGTGAAGAGAGAGTGCTCCCGACGTCAAGAGGATACACACCGCCCCTTTCTTTTCTTGCATTCCACTTCGGTCTTAACACTTTTCTTCTTTTTTTTTTTTTTTCTTTTTTTTTTAAAGAAAAATTTTCATTTCATTTGTGTTAAATAATTTAAATGTACATACGTGTTGCGACACGTCTCTCTCATCACGTCAGTCTCCAGATGTGTAAGTGTTGTATAATACAGGTGTGTAGATAGCGGGACCGACGGACTGGACCGGACTGGACCATGTGCATCATCTCCAGGGGAGTGTGTGTGTGTGTGTGTGTGTGTGTGTGTGTGTGTGTGTGTGTGTGTGTGTGTGTGTGTGAGAGAGAGAGAGGTCTTGTTTTTTTTTTGTTTTTTTTTCTATCATGCCCTGTCCGCTACTTACGTGGACAAACAAAACACTGGAAAAAAAATAAACGCTTTATGTCTGACCAGGAAAGTGGAGTGTAGAGTGTTTTACTCACTGATTTTATTCTGACTTACGTATGAAAATATGATCTTTTCTCTCTTTTTTTTTCATTTTCTTTTAAAACAATGTTATCTCAGAAGCATCCTGTCCCACTGTGTCACCTGTTTATTACGAATTTAAAAAAAAAAAAAAAATCTGGAAATTTATTACTTAAAAAAAAAAACCAACACCTTAATATTGCTGAGAAGAACTTTTTTTTTTTTGAGGAGAGAAAGACGAGGAGGTTTGGGCTGTCGATAACAACGAGATGCAAGTAATGGAAACAAGTTTTTTTTTTTTTTTTAATAAATATATGATGTAGGGGATGTAAGTCGCATGTTTCAGCTCTGTATCTTGAACTCTATCTCTAGTTGATCCTAAACATGGCCACAGAGGGACAAGTAACAGTTTTTCTCCATTTATTTAACCAAATTAGCATCAGACGTCACCATGACGCTGATTAGAGGTCTCTGTTCTCTCTGCACATAATCCCACCTTTTCTTGTTTTGTCTGCTCATGACGAGTAGTTGAAACTCTGCTTCCATCAACATCACTGTTTCGTATTTTCTTTTGCTAACTTTTCAGACCTTTATTTAAAATTGTGTTTTTCCTCCCACAGCGCTGCAGGAGTCTGGACTGTGATTGGTCAGAAGGTGTTGATTAATATTCTGTAACAGCAGCTCTCAACTGTCACATGGGTCAACATCTGAACATTTTCTATTATATACAGGAACAGAAATGTGCTTCTTTAAAATTCTAGCAGTTTAGGGAGAAAATGTAAACTTATTTTAAAGATTTCCTTCCAGTTGCACCAGGCTACCCATCTACATTTACACCCTCATCTACTGACGCAGTACTTAGTGACGCGTTTTAACGAAGGATAAGTTTATAGGACATGATATCTGACGCTGATGACCTGCGGCACCTAGTTAAAAGCGGTACTGGAACAAGACTGAGATCTTGGTAAGAACTTTTGCTGAGGTTTCAGTCTAAAACACCAGACTTTAAAGTGGATGTGCTCATATTTCACCACTAGATGGCACGAGTGCTGTTCTGCGTACACACCTGTGTGTGTGTGTGTGTGTGTGAAAAATCTTTTTAAACCATGATTAATGACAATTTCTTGATACACAGAGTCCGTGATTATGTAATAAAATATGATAAAGTCAGCTGTTTTGTGTAACATAAAGCCCACAGTGTCGTGTTTAGCGTCCGTGTCCCGCTTTAATTAGCCTATTAGCAAGCTGCTGAGTAAGTTACACTGATATCCTTCAAGACGAAGAACACATTGAGGGGGAAAAACAAGCTTTCAAAATGCTTTATGTACAAGTTACGCACATCAGGGAACAAAACAGCTGAAGTGTAATGTACACATCTGTACACCAACATACGACCACGAGCTTTTCTCTCACAACAGTAACATTAAAGTGGAACCACAAAGACACATTCAATCTGCCTGAAATCACAACACGAAAACACACAGGGAAAAAATACAATGGGGGGGAAAAACAAATACGCAAATCTGTCTGCCTAGCATGCTGGATTTGAAACGAACAAAAAAAAACAAAACACACAAAGAAAGCAAACATTCCGTCGGGGAAAAAAAAAAAAGTCCTTGAGGACCTTCTGAGCCTCATCACAGCTGTTCATATGAAATACACGTAAGAAGCGCTTTACTGCACTCACTGAAATGTTCCTCTGATTTGTGTCGTTTTGTGCATGTTTCTAGATGGCTAGCCACACCAGCAAGTCTGTAATGCTAAACTAGTGGCCGTGAGAGTAAGTTCTTTAGCGAAAGGGAAACGTGTACGTTTCAGTTGAGCAAAACCTTAATTATTACGTTACAGTAGGGCTGGGCGATATGACGATACCACGCTCGTTACTGCGATACAGTTTTCTGACTAACACTGATTCTGTTCCTCGCAGCAGGAAAATGCAGCTGAATGCATGTTAAAATTGTAATTTTGAATTTCAGTTATCCGTACTGGCTGTTGATGATGTAGAGGTCACACACTCGGGCCTGCCAGCGCTGAACAGGAATAACGCCTCATCCCGCAAACAACTACATCGAAAACACACATTTTCGATGTAGTTCTTTGACAGATCGCTTATCATCCCTTGTAGAAAATGTGAAATGTTTCTCGCTTTTTTTTCCCCACCGAACTGCTCAAACTATGAATGTTTTTTAATCACTTTTTCTAATCATCGTTCCTATCGAAGTTTTTCTTAGAACGCAAGTGTTAGACATGACACTGTTGTAGACCTGTTTCGTTTAATTTTGTCATTAATTTGTTCCGATTTCAGCCGAAAATGTTTGCGCATTCATGTTAAATATAGCTAAGTGATAGCTATGTATGCGTTTAATATTACTAAGTCAAACACACGTTGATAGGTAGTTTATTTCACGTTAACAAACTCGAAACGTTTACCGTGACACAAGCAGGAAAACCGACTTGAGGTTACTAACGTCAGTTGGGGAAAGTGGGCGGGGCTTCCAGGGTCAGTTAATAGCGGAGAGGTCAAAACGCCTACGCAGCTGTCGATCTTTCAGATTCCTACATCAGTTGGCTTTTGTGATGTTTTGTTTGGGTGGAAAGACGACTGCACCGTTTGCGTAGATATAAGTGATGGCTCGTGTTAATGTCCTCCGCTGTTAAAACACACACAGCTGGGAAGGTCTGACTGAAGTCGCCGTATCTCCCAGCCCGGGTTTACAGATAAACTGACTGATCATACTGATGTTTGGAGTCTGATATCTGTAAAGTCCATGCTGTCGAATCGTAGTGCTTTGTGTTACAGCTTTACTCCAGTAAGGCACAGTGACTAAAATAATAACATTAGACTGTTTTTTTTTTCCCTCAGCTGTATGAACATAATTTTTAAAATCACGCAGAATGCTAATCTGACTCGTTCACAAATCAGCAGAACATGATGCTACGCCCTAAAACTGGTAAGAAAGCTGCTTCCAAGCCGTTTATTACTAAGTGTCTGATTAAAGCCGCTGGGCTGGAACAGGACGAAGGACAAAATGAGGAGCGATGAGCAGTTCTAGGTTTAAATAAGAGTCTCGATATTACCGTATTTTCCAGAATACGTCCTGGCGTGTTTGCTTGTCTGTTAGTTCTGCGTTGAGGCTACAAGGCTAATGTAGCTATTGGAAATCTAGCTCAACAAAAATCTCAGAGTAGTGTCACAAAGGAAGTCAGACTGGTGTATCTATAAACAAGAGCAAACTTTTCAGCGTGTAGCTGTAATACTGTAATGTTGCGTTTATGACCCGTTGCTATGGCAATCTGAGAAGTTTTTGCTTTTTCAGATAAAATTCATGAGTCAGTAGAAAACTAGAGGGCGGGACTGTGGTCTTAGTAGCAAGTAGAGGAACACCGGAATCTGTTGCTTCCTGCACTTCTTGGGGGGGGGAAAAAAACGTAGCCGTGTGGTCTGCTGATATATAGTAGGTAAACTTCAGCTTTTTCTCTCTTGCTGCTTTCCTGGATTTTCTCTTCAGCAACTTCAGCACCTCTACAGTCACCATCTTGGACACTCTGTTCATTAGTGCTGTTTGTTAAGACTCCGCCCCCTAAGCCCCGCCTCCCAAAGTCTGAAACAGCGGAACTGTAGTGATGTGAACGATGACATTTGAGTTTGAAATTAAATCTACTTCTGTTTACACAACTGCTTATTTAGAAGTCGAGGATTTTGGGTGAGATGGACTCCTTTGCTAACGATAGCCTTGTAGCTCTTCTGCAAAACTAAAGACGCAAATGTTGTCCACGTCTTAGCGGTAAAGATGAACACTGGTTACGTTTTGCTCTTGAAGAAACCTCCCCTTTAATGTGATTCTGTAAGATTGCCACGGTTTAGTGATGTCTGCTGTGATTATAACGTTTAACAAGGCGGATAATTACACGTAATTAAGTGCAGTGTTTTTTTTGTTTTAAACTTGTAGCGCTAACCATCGGCGTCTGGAAAATACGGTAAGCTCCGTAACTCACAAAGGATATTAACAGAGTGCTAGGTAATGTCTATTTCTCCTGCACTGCTCTACAGCGTGTTGTGCTATATTTATCCTCCGCTTAGTTTCCATTTTCAGCGCACAGCTGCGTCCCAACCGGCTCAGTCCACACGAGGGCGCTGTGCGGCTTCATCAGGGAGGAAGGTGAGGAAGAAACTCGCTCGCTCGTCCCTCCGTCAGACCGTTCCGTTTTCAGAGGCGAGGTGCGATTGGTCCATGCAGATGCTCCATCCCAAACGGAGATGATGATGAAGATGATGATGAAGAAGTATTACATGATGCACATTTTATTTTTTAGAGAAACAAATTTTATCACAGTTTGTGTTGTGGGATTTCCCGGCGCCGCTTTAGCCGTCGTCCTCCTCCTCCTGCTCCAGCTCTTCCTCGGTGACTATCTCCAGCGGCCTGAAGCACACCTCGAAGAAGCTGACGAGCGACTGATCCAGGTGCTGCCGAGAGACCTCAGAGTGCAGCAAGTGCCCCTCGTCAGGGTAGATCTGAACAGGGGGGGTGGGGGGGGGCATTAGAGTTAGACAGGTTACAAAGCCACCTCCTGATTGGTCAGCGTGAGGAACACTATGTCTCACACTAGCAAGAAACAGCTTGTAGTGTATCTCTTGTGGGTGTGGCCTGTAGCGGCACTTTAGTAGCTATATGTAGCTTCTGATGCTAAGTAGCTAAACAAATTAAATAACAGACTAATCTTTAAAAAAAAAAAAAAAAAATACTGAGTGACATGTTATGTGCTCGGCTGCATGCTAGCGTCATAATCAGATTAGGTTAGTGAAACTAGCTAACTGTGCTAGCGACGAACACTCACCAGAGGCACCAACAATCTCTACTACCTGCTTCCAAGCTTTATTTTTCCTCGTAACATCTCTATGCACATTTACTGAGAAGATATGTTCTAAGTTTTATTTTCATGTTTTTGTGGAAATTAAGTGCATGTAGGAACTAAAGTTAGAAGACACATCGGTCCACACGCAGCGTAGGATCGGTCCGAGGAATCATTCCTTTGGATTTGTTTATTAAAACATGAGCTGGTAAACTGCTCAGATCGAAAGGTATCTCGTGCGCTGTATATTATTTTTAAAATACCATGCTTCGAAATGTTTCTGATGCAATAATAAGTTCTTAATGGCTAATTATTCTGCCCATAAACCTAATTTAATTTGCATTTAATGCGAGTCTCGCACACGCCGGCTCTTACCTGCAGTGTGTAATTGGCCTTTTTGTTTATTAAATAGTTGATCAATTTGGCCGTGTGCTGGAAGTGGACGTTTTCTGCGAACAGATGAAGACGAGTGTTAGTCATTAAACGACGTTAATAATGAAAGGAAACGAAGCGGAGCGGAGAGGAGACGTCTAACTCACCGTCGGCTGTCGGGTGAATAATTAAAAAATTCTTATCCTCTAGCTGACCTGCTCGATGAGCTAAACTCGACATCTGTGAAAGAAGAGAAAACACACACATGAGGTAGAGGAAATGAGAGAGGTGTGTGTGTGTGTGTGTAACGTAGCAGGAAGCGCTTTACCTCATAGACTCTTGGATTGGATCGAGGAGATCCTAAATAACGCTCGGAGAACGCTGAGGCTGCGAGAACGACACCGGGATTAGAAATATGACTGAATTAATAGAATAAATCAGTGACGGCGTGATGTGTTACGACCCCGAAGCTGATTATTTCCCTAAAGCAGCACGTCCTGAAGTTTTTTTTATTCCTCTTGTACCACAGCCATTTGCCATCACATTTTTTTCCATTCATTTAAGAACTACACGTTAAGCATTTACCCATTTATAGTTACAATTAATGGCCTTACATGCGTTACAGCAGCTATAAACACTGGCGTTCCATACGTGAACGTATAAACACTCGTTCACTCACCAGCTTCTCTTTCTTTTTTTTCTCTTCACGCTCGTCATGTTATCCAGCAACTGCGAAAAATAACTAAATAAATAAAAATGCAAACTCCTCTGTCCTGAAGAAATGTCAGGAAACTTTACACTGGAGACTCCTTCCTTAAATGTTAAATGTAAAATGACAGGAAACGTCAACGAGTATTTTTTTAACCCGTGTTTGAGTTGTGCTGCTTTTGGAAAATAATCAACCCCAGGCTGGTAGCAGTGGAACTGCCGTGAGGACAGTGCTGTATTTCCTGTACAGGACTTGTTTTACCGTATAGGCTGAAATCGGTGATGGGCGAGACGGCTGCTCCACATTTAAATTTAAAGTTGTACTTGAACAGCGAGTCCTCAGAGCTCAGCAGGAGGCTGGCGAGATATCCACCGTACACCTGCAGGAGGAAAAAAAAAAAAAAAACACCAAAACTAGGACAAAACCAAAAATACACATTCTGCCAAGGGACTTGAACATTTCACACAGATTAAACCTGTTCCGGTTTTATGTTTACAAGAATTTTAATTTGCAACGTTGTTCGTATTCACCGCTCACATCACCGTCTGAACTCTAATCTGCGCTTTAATAAGATCCATGTCCAAAACAGCAGCGGGTTTATTCTGCTCTCTGGCCCAGTTTGGATGTTTCTCTGGGTTTAATAAGTCATCTGCATCTGCACAGCAGGACTCCGAATTCACCACTGCTTCTCTTCTTCCTCTTCACTCGAGCAGCTCTTCTGTTCTGTTCTCCCATAACAACCGACAGATCAGCTCCAATTATCTCCGCTTTCAAACAAACCACTTTAACTGCTCTTCTGGAACACACACTTTCAAACACTCTCTCTGCAAGACGACACACTGCGTCTGTGCTTCCTCTCGTGTGGGGAAACGAACACAAGTCACGCTAAACTCTGGTTCTGTCCCACAGTACATGAAATAACACTAAGAAGTGCTTCTCCCTTCCAAGGTGGTGTTTTTTGTTTTGTTTTCCCCGCCCCCTCTTTTCTCATCTCTTCTAAACAGAAGCAAAGGCCAGAGCAAGAGGAGTGACTCAGGGATTTACTGACGTGTAGAGGAACTTCCTATACACATAGACAATGCACAGAGATAGAAAGAGCGAGAGAAAGACTGACACGCAGAAAGACAGCTCCATATCCCAGGTGTTTTGACTGTCTCTGCGTAAGCCCTTTTTTATGCTGACCGATGAAGAAAGATATGCGCTCAGTAAGGATGTGTGTGGAAGCACCAGAGGTCAGTTTAGCACAGTGAACTCACCCGTCCGTACACTCCGATCCTGGACTTGTCGATGTACGATTCTTTAGTTATGATGCTGCAAAGAAAGAGAAAACAGCAATGATAAACCTATGCAGACATTCATCAAACAGCGATGTTAAACCAATGGTTATGTTAACCCTATAGTGACGTTACACCTACAGTGACGTTAACCCTACAGTGACATTACAGCTACAGTAACGTTAACCCTACAGTGACATTACAGCTACAGTAACGTTAACCCTACAGTGACATTACAGCTACAGTGACATTAACCCTACAGTGACATTACAGCTACAGTGAC
>CM074977.1:23198832-23208968 GCA_037576825.1 Pangasius krempfi
TTAAAGCTGACAGTCTGCAGTTAAAGCACATCTTGTTCGTTTCATTTGAAATCCATTGTGGTGGTGTATAGAGCCAAGCATCAGCTGGAGTAGTGTAAAGCACCGACACTGTTCTCTGCAGTGATGAATCAGGCTTCACTATTTGGCAGTCTGATGGACGAACCTGGGTTTGGTGGATGCCAGGAGAACACTACCCGGTGGAATGCATAGTGCCAGCAGTAAAGTTTGGTGGAGGAGGGATACTGATCTGGGGCTGTTTTTCAGGGTTTGGGCCCCTCAACTCCAGTGAAGTGTAATGTTAATGTTATAGCATACAAAAACATTTTAGACAATTATACGTTTCCAACTTTGGATTCGACAGTCTGGCGAGAATCTCTTCCTGTTCCTGCATGACTGTGCCCCGTGCACAAAGCAAGGTCCATAAAGACAAGGTTTGACAAGTTTATTTTGGAGGAACTCCGATGGTCAGTAATGTGGTGTCCACATACCTTTAGCCATATAGTGTACATTTAATCCTTATTATTCAATAACACATTCAGCTCAAAATTTCAATTGTACAAAAATACCACACTGCACAAAAAAGACAATTCCTACCATATACTGAACATTACATATTTTTATGAAAATAGACCTTAAATATATTAAGCAGCAGTAAGGTAAAATTGTAAATTACGATTTCTAAATATCTCTACACATCATAGAACATATGAACAATATTGTATATTATTTGTATTAATCTAAACAACCAAACCATACATTGCTTGTACCTGCAAGGGAAAAGTGGTGGTGGGGAAAACTGGAAAAGCTGGTTCATCAGCTAACCAACACTCAAACATTTACATTTAAAGCAAAATGTAAATAGTGTTAATAAACAAATCCATAAAAGCACTATCTAGCACAAAGTTTATTCATTTGCAAACTGTAAAACATTAAATTGTCATTTACAATACTGTCATGACTATATCAGATTACTAATAAAATATTCTGTACAATGCTGTTCAAACACTCAGGAAACTCATGTGGCGAAGAGGATTATAGGATCATCAAAGCAGAACGAAAGTAATCAATGTGTTCATAATACGCATCAGTGTTTAACGTCAGTGTTTAACATATGTAACTGATTCATTTCAAACCATTAAGCATTTTTAAGACAGACATTTTGCTGAATTCAGAATATTTGCAAACATTAAACCTACCTTGATGGTCCACGTTGTATGCCTAGAATTACTGTTACTCTATTACGCAGCAGTTCATTTGAAGCATTTTCTATCTTCCTGCGCTGCAGGAAGAAACAAAATCTAACACAAAGCATTGTGTAATGTAAGTAATGTATGTTTTTGTTTACCATCTTGCTTCTCTTCTGGACGAGGGCTGAGATCCTTCTGGTTTTACGACACAGGTGCTGATTTGCTAAGGTGCTCACATAAGGGATGTTTCAGAAGCCATTTGGTATGGATTGATTAAACCAATAGAAGAAAGTAGAAATTGTAAGAGAAAACAGACATGCCTAATCTTACTAAAGACTGTGTCAAACCTGTCAAAACTGCTAACAGTTCTCATGTCAGCCTGTTTTATTTCCCAAATCCAGCTTTACTATGCTTCACATAGACTCTAAAGCCCTATTTGGAATGGATGTTTTACATGGGGAGGTGGATAATCATTACCGATCTCTGGAATTTAGCCCCATACAAATCCCTATCTCAGGGATTTTCCAAATCCATCACATCAGTAATTTTTAGTGCAAAGTTTATGCCAAAGTTTACCTTTGATAAAAGGAGTAGTAAAAATTATCCAAATCAAGTTGAAAATTTAGAACTATAAAATAAAGATGATGTCTCACAGGTATAACCTGCATACACTGCAAAATAAGTTTGTATTAAAAGGATGTGTGTGTAATGTTTGGACCTTTTGCCATACATACATTTTCAAGACACCTCCATCACTGTGATTTATACTTATCCTGTGCTACAGAGGTTACATTATTACTCAACAGCCATTGGGGTAACTAAGCCCATCCAAATAGTACTTGAAACTAAAGAGCAGCAGTCTTGGATATTTAAATGTTTTTGGCAAACTCACCTTCTGGATGAACTGTCTGCATCCCTTGTCGCTGGACCCAACTTTGTCCTTACAAGGGCCCATTGATTATTTGCTAAGCCACAATTTTCAATTGTCATCATTCCCATTATTATGTAACGCTACATAATCAGGCACCATTCCTACCCCATTCAGTAGATTATAGCATAAGAACCTTTAGCTCAAATTTATTTTAGACATTTTCAAAACAGGAAGTAAATTTCCAGTTTAGGAGCTCATTCAATGCTGCATACTGCACAACTCTGCAACAAGCATATTTCATAAATAGGCTCAAGCTACTTAGCTACCAAGACCCAGCAACCATAGTTTTTATTATAAAAAGTCTTTCAACTTTCAATGAACCCATTTGAAGTAACTGGAACTTCACCAACTTGGAGGAATATGCAGCAACAGTGACCAGCTATATCAGCAAGTGCATTGATGACAACACTGTCTCCGAGATCGCCACCACACGCTCCAACCAGAAGCCATGGATGACTGCAGAGATGCGTCCACTACTGAGGACCAGAGACTCCACCTTCAGAGCAGGTGACAAGGTGGCCCTAAGAACAGCAAGGGCCAAAGTGTCCTGGGCCATCAGAGAGGCAAAGTGCATGCACACACAAAGAATCCACAGCCACTTCAAGGCCAGCAGAGACGAGAGGCACATGTGGCAGGGCATCCAGGCCATCACCAACCACAGGACATCACCTGCCTGTGACAGTGATGCCTCCCTCCCAGATGCGCTGAACAACTTCTACGCTCGTTTTGAGGCACAGCACAATGTGACCGCGAGGAAGACCACCCCTCCTCCCAATGACCAGGTGCTGTGTCTAACCACAGCTGATGTGAGGAATACTCTACACAGATTCAACCCACGGAAGGCTGCTGGACCAGAAAACATTCCTGGCAGAGTGCTCAGAGGATGTGCAGACCAGCTGGCAGATGTTTTCACGGACATCAACACCTCCCTGAGCAGCACCGTCGTTCTGACGTGCTTCAAGGCCACCACCATCAGCCCCACGCCAAAGAAGTCCTCAGTGTCCTGCCTCAACGACTACTGTCCCGTTGAACTTACACCCATTATCAAGAAGTGCTTCGAGGGGCTCGTCATGAGGCACATCAAGACCCTGCTGCCCCCTCACTGGACCCCCTGCAATTCGCTTACCGTCCCAACCTGCTGACGCAGCACCTGATTGGTAAGCTGAACCTGCTGAACGGACTGGTGCAGAGCCAACAACCTGTCTCTAAATGTGGACAAACCAAAAGAGATGTTTGTTGACTTCAGAAGAGCACAGAATGACCAACCTCCATTGAACATCGGTAGCTCCTCCCTTGATATCGTCAAAAGCACCAAATTTCTTGATCACCTGGCAGAGAACCTCACCTGGTCACTCAACAACAGCTACATAGCAAAGAAAGCCCAGCAGCACCTGTACTTTCTGAGAAGACTGAAGAAAGCACATCTCCCACCCCCCATCATCACCATGTTCTACAGAGGGACTATCGAGAGCATCCTGTGCAGCTGCATCACTGCCTGGTTTGGGAATTGCACCGTCTCTGTTCGCAAGACCCTTCAGCGGATAGTGAGGACAGCTGAGAAGAAATCATCGGAGTCTCTTCCCTCTATCGCAGACACTTACACCTCACGCTGCATCCGCAAAGCCACCAGCATTGTGGATGACCCCACACACCCCTCACCCTCCTACTGTCTGGCAAACAGTACCAAAGCATTCGGGCCCCTACGACCAGACTGTGCAACAGTTTCTTCCCCCATACCATCAGACTCCTCAATACTCAGTAAATGGACTGAAAGAAAATACACACACACACACACCCACACACCCCTGTGCATCCTCAACCCTCTTTGCAATTTTTTGCACATTACATTATGCCGCTTCAATATTTATTATCCTGTACATACTGCTACTTTTTATGTTTACACTATTTCAGCAACTAATATTGTACTCTTTGCACTATTGCCACTGGATTCACTTTCTAATAGAACTGTGTACTGGTCGGGGCTGCACTGGGACTTACTGTTCCCGTTGTCATTGTACTGTCTTGTGCTGACTGCACGTTTGCACTTGTGCATTTCATGTATACATTTATGTAGTTCCTTGTAGTTCTGTGTGTCTTATGTTGTACCTTGGTCCTGGATTAACATTGTTTCATTTCACTATATACTAACTGGCTGTATATGGTTGAAATGACAAACTACACTTGACTCGACTCAAAAGTATCCAACCAAGGCTGGCTTGCCATTATTATTATTATTTTTATTTTTTTTTTTAATGGGTATTACCCATTTAATTCCAAAATAAAGACTGTGTGAAATTAAAATTCAGCCTGAATATCTGCTAATCAACATTTTATCATCAGCAAATGCAAATCTATTTGCACTGCTTATCCAGCATACGTTATAGTTTTTACACATACTAGTATTATCAACAAAAAGGTTGCAAACTTCCTGTCACATGGCAAAAAAATGATTAGACAATATAATTTTCAGCACACATTGCATCATGCAGATATGTGCAAAGAGTACTGTTTCAACTTATCAACTGTATGCTAGAAATGAACGAGAAGCTGCTGAATTACATTTAGGATTAAAAAAAGCTGTCAGACAACAGCTACAGGTAAATTCTTTTTAATACATCCATGTTTGAAAGGTGGAAAATTGATATTTAACCTATCACACCACTCAGGAACAAAGAAAGGGAAAAATGCATTTCTTTCTGGTTGGAATAGATTTATTTGATCTGTCTGTAAACAAGGTGGTTAATTCATGGCATTTTTCCACGCAAAATCGGGTTGTATAGATATCAGCTGGTCAGGATTTCATAATCATAAATCGGGTGCAACAAAAGAAAGGAGAGAAATGAACATGATTTGTTGACATGTTTCACTTTAATCTGTACATATTCCACAAGCCCTGGAGAGTTTGAAATTTTTAATGTCAGTTATCCCAAAGAAGGTGCCATTTGAGAATCGACTCCTAACAAGGCAGCGGTTTTAAAATCCATCTCACAGTAGCAACAGATCAGATCTACATTATGGCACAGGATACACTGCTTTTTTTTTTATTATTAAAGTTAACAATACAACTGATTAGTGGTCTTTTTCTTCTTTAACTAATACCACCATAACCCAGAAAATTTAGTGTACACAGTTACTTCAGTGTGTGTGTGTTTTTTTTTGTTTTTTTTTTGCCTATTTAATGAAATATTTGTACCGTGCTATGACAAGTTGATACATCGCAGTTGAATAAAGCACAAATGACTTGATGTTTGAAAACTGAACAAGATTAACAGACAAAATGGGGGTTAAAGTATTTAAAGTCAACAATAAGACTGCCATTTCATCTATTCAAGACCGTCATTGTGAGAAAGAAAAAAATAAAAATAATAATCAGGTAGTTACCATTAGAGCTTTGTAATCCATCCTCAAGTCATGGATACCATTACTAGTGAAGTCAAGAGGTTAATGTTATACTGTGTATTTGAAATGTTCAGTTTCATGTTCTACAAACAGATGAAGCTAGCAGTCGATCCTTCAGTAACCTGTTAATCCTTCAAAACGCAGGAAAAAAAAAATTGGTCCTACTGGAGAAAAAAAAAGTAATAATATCCATATAATGAATGGACACCAAACCAGA
The DNA here is from genome assembly GCA_037576825.1 of Pangasius krempfi. Classification (NCBI taxonomy): domain Eukaryota; kingdom Metazoa; phylum Chordata; class Actinopteri; order Siluriformes; family Pangasiidae; genus Pangasius; species Pangasius krempfi. The sequence continues at coordinate 23,204,567 of CM074977.1, forward strand.
GTTATAACAAGGGTAGTGCTTTAAAAAAAAAATTACAATAAATCAAAATCACTAGCTGGTAAATAAGTTGCTAAGTGGCTATATTAGCGGTGGAATGTCCTTAGAGTCCAGAAGCGATTTTTGTTTTAGACTTTATGCTGATCTGCCATCACATTCAGAAGAGGGGGGGAAAGAAAAGAAAAAAAAAAAATTCAAACATTACATCGAAGACTCAACACCACATCCAGATACAACAGTAAAAGCACTGGATGTTGTATTTTGAATAAAATTGGTTACGAGTATAAGGGCAAGAATTATGTAGTGTGGTTCAATTTATTTACTCTTTTTTTTTCTTTGGAGGACTCTGGTAGTGTATGGTAGTTAGGTATTTGATGATAGAGCTAAAAGAGATATGCATGCACTTTTTAAACCCTCCTGGCCATGCTGGAAAGGGGGAAGAAAAAAAAAAAATTCACTAGGGAAGACCGACAGCTCAGCAAGGCTCAAAGCACTCGAGAGGCATCGATGGACCACTAGATAAATGCCTCAGGAAAACTGGACAGTGACAATTCGTTGATGCAAATCTGAAAAGCCCAATTGTCTTAAATGCTTTATGTACAGTACTGTGATTTTGTTTTAAACCTTCATAAAATGAACATGCTTGTTTTGTGGCACTATAAAGATGAGGGAAATGGGAATGGGATAGGTATGCTAAATAGAAGGAAGAAAGTGTACATTAAAAAAAAAAAAACTGAATTAAGGGGCTGGATAGACAGCAATGCATCCACTAAGTATCTGTAGTGCTGTGAAGGAGGTAAAAAAAAAAAAGAAAAACCAAGGAGGGAGAAAGGGATGATGGGATGTTACAGTGAGCTGCTGTGTGGATGGATGGAAAGAGGGCTGCTTCAGTATCCAGCTCTCCTCAGGTAATCAGCCATGGAATATGCTTTCTTGTTGAGCTGTCCTCCGTGGATACCTTCCTTTGCCATGACTAAAACCAATACTGGGGGTACATAAAGGGGGGGAGAGGGGGAGAAAGAAAAAAAAATAGATGACAAATGAAAAAATTGAAAAAGAAAGGAAAGAAAAAGTCTTTCCCCCCGTAATACGGGGACGTTATAAGATCTTACCACCATTCTTCTCATTAAAGACATTTTAACTGTGAAGGAGAAAGCTTAAACAGCAAACCCTCTCTTCTTTCTGTCCCTCAAAATTGAAACTAAGCGAGTGTTAATTACGTTAGAACCCCGAATCCCTCAGGTATTTTGCCATCGAGTATGCCTTCTTATTCAATCCGCCTCCATGGACCCCTTCTTTGCCCATTACAAGAACCAAGACTGAAAGAGAAGAAATAGAAACAAAGGGGGAAGAAAAAAAAAAAAAAAGAGTTGAGAAGTGCTGCTGGTTAGAGGAGAAAAAAGAAAAAAAAAAAAAAAAAAAAGAATAAATTGCAGCTGTAGCCCAAAGTGCTTGTAATCATATGCATGAGCATGCAAACAAGCAAAACCAGAAATGGAAAAGTGAATCAACCTCTGTGAGTATCCGAATAGTTTGAAACCTGATCACACACCATAGAGGTTTATTTAAAGCACAGGACAGAGAATGCAGGAAGGGGAATTCCTGAATTCATCCCACCATCAGGAACTGTTAATTATTAACGTTCATTATGTTGCCAGGTTTAACATTAGTCGAATTTCAAAGGCAAAAGCACGATACACATGAGGCAGTTTAGAAAAGCTTCCTTCTAGTCTTCTTGGGCGTCCATGTTAAGGCATCTAGCTGAACTGGCATTAGGTGAAGGGCTGCTAATCCCATTTATACCTCCTTTTATGGATAAGTCCGAGTTGAGAATTTGATTCCAGCCAGTCTAAGTCTAGTCTACGTTGCATGTGGCTTCCTAAACCAACTGATAAGGACTATTCTAGGGAAGAGGATATCACTTTGACTGACTGTGTATGGACTATTTATGGCACCTCAGCCAATGACCAAAGTGATCCCTAGATTACAGTTGGGTGATACGGCACAAAAATATAAATAAAATCCTTTGATGTTTGAAGACATTCTGGGATGCACAATACAGGTACAGAAATACTTAGTGACGGTTAAAAAGCAGTGTTAAGCTTAAAACCACTGGCTGATAGCATATCCGATCATGCACTCGTTACGGAGGTCATAAATAAAGTGGGTCAGTGTTACAAACACTAAAAATTATGATGGCATTGACGGGAATAAATAAATAAATAAATGCCCAAGTCAACATTCTGTACGTTGCAAGGCAGCCATTTGTGACATGACCTTGAGTTTGACAAAGGCGCTACGTAAACCAAGCTTATTTATTCGTTTAATCTGTATGGAGAAGGGCGAGGGCTGTTAGTCATTTACAGTAAACTGCACCATGAGACAAGTGCAAACGAAGCAATGACATGCTGAGTTATGGACACTGATAACGAGACCAGATGGCTGTGACGGACTTTAAAAAAAAAAAAAAAAAAAAAACACTTGTTCACTGCTTTCACTATACGTATTCATTCTCTAAATAATGAGAAGATGCCAATTTTAAACTGGTTTCAGAAAAGAAAGCAGCTTGTACATGCTCAGCAGTGGCATCCAGTTATTCAGGTGGTTAAGAAGGAAGGGGGAAGCTCAGAGAGGGAAACAGGGAAGGGAAAAGAAGAGCTTTTCAGCCCTTTTTTGTTGTTGTTGTAAAACATACCTTTTAGTAACACTACCAGAACAAGGACCACAAAGGCAGACTGTACACAGTTATGCACACTAAGGCAAGTCAGAAAAGCAAGGTAAATAAAAATTTAGATCATGTTATCCGGACGATAAGCCGTTCTTGTTTAGTTTTTGTCCCATTACAGTTGCTATACAGCAGCACTGTGTTATAACCCAGAGTAGTATCCGTACGTCCGTGTTTACTGACCTTAAATAGCAATACTTTAGTTTTAATGCTAAAATCTCCTTGTTCGGTTTATAAGCAGCTTTTAATTGTTCCAGCTATTCCAGTGCCAAATTCTGTGATCACAAATCACAGTGATGCGATTAGCAAATGACCAATATTAGCTTAGTGTTCATTTACTCTGTGGGATATAGGAATATTGTAAACACTGTCAGAGTAACAAGTACAAACAATTAGCAAAGGTTTAAAGGCAACATTATTTGAACTGGAACTTTGTAGAGGAGGACAAATCTTCTACAAAGTCTGGATAACATGGTAATATTGTCCGATTCTTTTCATTACCTTTTAATTTCTTGTAATCTAAATGGCATGCTTGTGCACAGAAGTTGACTACTTTGCTCCATATCCATTTATAAAAACAGGCATAAAATCATTTACTGCATTGCAGGCAACATGCATCAGTCCATCCTCTTGCTCTAACATTCAAATCAATGAGCAAAAAAAAAAAAAAAGAAAAAAAAACCCCACCCCAGAATGAACATCCTCAGAGAACGTCTGTCAATTACCTGAAAATTAGCAAATCAGAAGCTGTGCTTCAGTCTTACGCAACTGTACAAACCCTCTCTGAGGTTGTTCGCTTTCGTTGGTCAAGTTACATTTTCTTGCCCATATGTAAATGTGCAGGCCATTTGCAAATACCCAAAACAATTTTACCTTTGCCAGCTCTGCCTACGGAAACGTTGTACGTCGGCTCTCCACCTTGACTCTTCGTCCTGATGTCCATAGTCCAGTCACCATCAAGCAGCAGGCTGTCTCTGATCACAGAGCACTTCTTTTTCCCTAGGGTCAGCCCGTTGGTGAAGAAGGCCTCCCGGTCCTTGCCGACTACGACATCGATTTCATCGGCCTGTGACAGGGAATAACACATAGGAAGATGTTCGGTTAAGGATATTGATTATTTCTTAACACAGGGCGTGGTTTTCCAAGGAAGGTCTGTAAGGCATAGTCAGGGGGTCTGCTTCTCTTTCTTTCCTTGTTAAATATTATGCTATTAGAATAAGACTCAACGGTCACTTAAATGGAATGAGTAATGTAAAACTCAAGAAGTACAAAAAATGTCTGTTGCATTTTGATTGCAATTTTAATAAAACTAGCAATAAAAAGATGTCAAGATAAAATGTTACACAATGTAATGTGTTCGGGATTTGTGGGTGTAAAGTTCAAGAATAATCTCCTATTCTTTTTTTTTTTTTTATATAAAGTAAAATAAATACGATTGTATTTAGACTCGCCTAATGCGCCCAAGATTTACATAGCCGGGTGAGTGTGTGTGTTTTATTTAAAATAAAAAAAAAATAATAATAAAAACCACACTAGAAGTTATTTCCTGGCACAAAGAATACCTAAAGATAGGCCAACAAATATCAAGTCTAATTTATATATTTATATTTATATATATATATATATATATATTTATATATATATATATATATATATATATATATATATATATATATATAT
>CM074977.1:23209068-23224711 GCA_037576825.1 Pangasius krempfi
TATGTAAACTGCATGTATAATGTATGTACACTGCATGTACACTGTATGTACACTGTATCCATACTGTATGTACACTGCATGTACACTGTATGTAAACTGCATGTACACTGTATGTACACTGTATGTAAACTGCATGTACACTGCATGTACGCTGTATGTATAATGTATGTATACTGCATGTACACTGTATGCATACTGTATGTACACTGTATGTATACTGCATGTACACTGTATGTATACTGCATGTACACTGTATGTAAACTGCATGTATAATGTATGTACACTGCATGTACACTGTATGTACACTGTATCCATACTGTATGTACACTGTATGTACACTGCATGTACACTGTATGTAAACTGCATGTATACTGTATGTACACTGCATGTACACTGTATGCATACTGTATGTACACTGTATGCATACTGCATGTACACTGTATGCATACTGTATGTACACTGCATGTATACTGTATGTACACTGTATGTACACTGTATGTACACTGCATGTATACTGTATGTACACTGCATGTACACTGTATGCATACTGCATGTATACTGTATGTACACTGCATGTACACTGTATGTACACTGCATGTATACTGCATGTACACTGTATGTACACTGTATGCATACTGCATGTATACTGTATGTACACTGCATGTACACTGTATGCATACTGCATGTATACTGCATGTACACTGTATGTACACTGCATGTATACTGTATGTACACTGTATGTATACTGTATGTACACTGCATGTACACTGCATGCGTACTAGGACTGAGCGACATGGCAAATCTATCACATCACCATTCTCTAAGACTTTTCTATGCATTACGGTTTATAGATTTGTTCATTTCCCAACAAGAATAAAACCTGTTAACAAAACCTTTATATCTACAAAAATATTTAAAACAAATTAACACTGAAAGGAGAAAAAATGTTAAAACTCTGTATAAATGTTAACAATTGACAATTTAAAATCCAGTCAGTTTGTAATTATTTAAAAAAAAAACACTGCAAAGTGTCACAGAAAGAAAGATATCACAATATCAGCAGCATCTCAGAACGGTGTACTGAGACATAATCTCTCGATATCGATATACCTCGCTCAGCCCTAATACAAACATTTAACCATTTATTCTGTGATATACACTACTGTGCAAAAGTATTGCCCCCCCCCCTTTTTTTAGGTGTTATGTTTGTGTTCTGCATTATTTCAAAAATACAAAATCACATTTTTTCACACAAGAAAATGTTTGTTTTTTTTAAACATACAGAGAAATGTTTACATGTTTTTCCGAGAATAAGATTCATTATTTCAGATAAACCCATAATTACAGCAGTTCTGGTTTCTTTGATTAGTATTTTTTTCCTTTGTGTGCCTATACTTTTGCATCGTGTCCTTGATGATGAAACAATAAAAACAGAGGAGCGTACCTGTACAGGTGCCGTCGTTTTGGGTTGTCTTCTGTGCTCAGGAAGTATCTGCCAATCACATCACCGCATGTTGGAGCCACAGGTTTGTATTGTATTTGTATTGTGACACAGCTGCAGTTTGTTTTTGTCGTACTTGCTGAACAACACTTCTTCAGATAGACAGTCTAATCCAGCAAGCTAATGTAGCCACCGGCTAGCTAACTAGGCTACACATGCTACAAGCTAACATCAGAGACTCTCGATACGTTTAAAGCAATGGAATAAATTTTACTACTGCATTAAACATCTCAAATGCACATCACAACACACTATTTTTTTTTTTTTTTTTTTTAAATATCATCAATTGATTAACACTTTTGGAAAAAAAAAAAAATTTAAATAAATAAAATGCATTACAATATTGCCTTCTGATGCAACAAATTACTAACTAATAATAATAGTAAGATTAATTTTTGGTCAAAATCAAGGGCACGTTGGATTAAAAATCAGTGAAAGAAAGAAGAAAACAGTAAATACATTTTTTACATAAAGAGACAGATAATCTGCTGAAAAAAAGCTACATCTTTTTATTATGAATTAATTTTTTAAAACTAATTCTTATGTACCATAATTCAATTCAGTAATTCAATAATTATGTATTTAATACAATTTGATTACACTTAAATGGAAGAGCATAAACAAAAGCTTAATTAAAAACAAAAGAAAAAGAAAACTCCATGATGATATTGCTTTCCGATGTAACAAAATAATATTATAGTAATAGTAATACGTTTTGGCCAAAACCAAACTTTAGGGATGGGAAATTAAAGAAACCTGCTTTTCCAAAGCACTAGACTTGTCTATTATTCGTTTCTTTTTAAATGTATTATCTTAATTTCTATCATTAAAGCTTAATTAAAAACTCCATTACTGATCCGTCTGTTTTTTTAACAGAGATATAAAATATAAAACATATTACATGTCTGAATACGGACTGCTGTAGTGGAAACAGAGCTGGTTAAACGTCTTGAGTCGTGTGTGTGTGTGTGTGTGTGTGTGTGTGAGACTCAGAGTGAGGACTGCGCTGCTAGTGTGTGTGTGTTTCAAGGTCAGTGATTGATGCTTACACCAGCTGTTTGTCCTCATCGTACGCTAAAATCTCTGTAACGTCCCAATCACCCGACGTCAGCGACTGCAGCGTGTCTGAGCTACTGTTGGGCTGAAACACACACACACACACACATTTTGCTTGACTTATAAGGTAAATGAAAGCAGAAGAACAGTGTAGGTGGGGGTCTGTGTGTGTGTGTGTGTGTGTGTGTGTGTGTGTGTGTGTGTGTGTGTGTGTGCGTGCTCACCTGTGAGGTGGACATGGAGATGTGGTAGAACTTCCCTCGACCCCCCTGTGGTACTGCGCGGGTGAAGAAGAACCTGAGGCCGTCTCTGGAGAACAGCGGAGCTTCGTTCTGTGTTCAGGAGGATAAACACACACACACACACACTTTATTTACCTTTCTCCTTCCTTCTTTCTTCATGTCCTTCTCTACTTCCTTCCTACTTCCCTTATTTCTTACTTCCAAACTTTTCTGTCCTACTTCCTTCTTTCTTTTCTTCCTTATTTCTTTTTTTTGTGAGGACGAAAGGAAATGATGATTTCTTCTACCTTTCCTAGTTCTTTATTTCCTTCATTCTTTCCATATTTTTTCCTTCCTTATTTACAGCCTTCTTTCCTCATTCCCTTCCATCTTTCCTCCCTTCCATCTTTCCTCCTTTCCTCGCTTCCTCCGGTGCTTCCTCGCTTTAGGAGTGTGTGTGTGCTGGAGGCAGGCTGCTGGCTGGTGAAGGTGATGTGGTGCAGTGACTCACCTGTCTGTGCAGCCAGCTCTCGCTCTCGTCCTCGTGTTTCTGAAAGAGCCACGGCACAGTAACTGTTCATTCCCTTCTCTAAAAGCTACTTCACACACACACACACACACACACACACACACACACACTCCTGTCTCTCACGCACACACTCCTGTCTCTCACACACACACTCCTGTCTCTCATGCATACACACTCCTGTCTCTCACGCACACACTCCTGTCTCTCACACACACACTCCTGTCTCTCACACACACACTCCTGTCTCTCATGCACACACACACTCCTGTCTCTCACACACACACTCCTGTCACACAAACGTACATCTGTCACACACACGCACACAGTCCTGTCTCACACACACTCCTACCACACACACTCCCGCTGCGATTTTACAACACACACACACACACACACTCCTGTCTCTCTAACATACACAGTCCTGTCTCTCTCACACACACACACACTCCTGCCACAGACACACACACTCCCACTGTGATTTTACAACATACACACACACACTCCCACTGTGATTTTACAACATACACACATACACACTCCTGCTACACACACTCCCGCTGAGATTTTACAACACTGTTCAATTATGTGGAATTTAAAGGAAACATGGTTGGATCCATTTTGTGGTGTGTGTGTGTGTGTGTGTGTGTGTGTGTGTATATATACACACTGTATATAGATATCAACTGATTAGTCAAAAAGTTGATTACTTTCCTGTAACAGCACGTCCTGAAGTGTTTTTTCTCTCTTCTACCTATTTGACAGCAATTAAAATTTGATAGTTATTGGGGAAAAAATGACACATCATTCTCTTCCGTTTATAATTATGCTGGCTTACATGCTGCTCTGCTTTATCTTACCTCTTATAATAATAATAATAATCATACTCATAATACTGAGCCCCAACACTGCTCCTCCCAGAGCTTCAGCCTGTTCTGACTTAGTGCTAGTGCTAAGACTTCTCTAACTGACTGGAACTGGACTCTTCCCCTTATGGAAGCTCATACTGACTTCACTTCACTGACTTCACGCTGATCATGCTGTATGTGTTCTAATGGAACGGATTTACGGTTTTCCCCTAGCAGACGATCAAACATCCCAAACCTGTCAAACTCCTCCGTCAGAACTCACACACACCTGCGTGCACACGGCCTGAAGCCCCCGTCCTCTCCCTCCCCCTGTACCTGCACCTGTACCTGAGACTCTCACTTCATCTATCAATGCCACTCTCTCCATCCACCTCTCTATCTATCTACCAGTAGCACACACACAAAATCTCTATCCATATTTCTTTCTATCGATCTACCTGTATCACTCTCACTCCATCTGTCTTCCTACTAATGACGCTCTCTCTGCATCTATCTGCTCGGGTCACTCTCTCACTCCTTCTGTCTTCCTACTAATGACGCTCTCTCTGCATCTATCTGCTCGGGTCACTCTCTCACTCCTTCTGTCTTTCTACTTGTGTCGCTCTATTTGTCATCTAGCTTTCTACCAGTAACTGTCTGTCCTTCTGTTTGTCTGTCCGTCACCCTTTCTTTCTTTCTCTCTTTACAGAAAACACGTCCCTGTGAACGAGCTGTTACTATGGAAACGATAACACATTAATATAAACCTGCGCTACTGTCAGAGCTGCTGTTAGAGAAAATTAGTCAACAACTTCTGACCAATCAGGATCCAGAACTCCAGAAATGAAACCTTGGTGCAGATTCCAGTGGTGGCTTCACACAGGGTGAGGATGGAGTTGTTCTGGGCTCGGTTCAGCCAGTTGACCGCCAGTTTGGTGCTGGTGGCCCACTTCACCATGGTGATGTAATACTCCTTCCTGAAACGTAACATAGCTCCTACTGCACTGTTTACAAACGGAACATTCATCACTTTTATAGCCACACAAACCAAGCAACTTTACGTGATTTAATCCGAACTCTCTACAGACGTGCACTTTCCAATTCCAAGATGGCGGACATGCTGATGCAGCTTCTGCTGCTAGCTTATGATCGTTTTCGAATTTTGCGCATGAAAACTAAAAAGACTGACCCGATCCTGGGGTCCTCGGGCTTCTTCATCCGGACTGTGTGTAGCGGCCCATTCAGACTCACCACCGACACGTAGATCTCAGGATTCTCTTCTCCGGCCTGCATCAGGAAAATCACATCATCTCCATTTGTGTCCACGTTTCAGGGCTTCCTTTATTTACAGACTGAATGACAGAAACTGTGTCACATACAACTGTGTCCTTTTTAACTACAAGCTATTCTGGGTCACATGGACAAAAAGACAATGGGGCAAATTAGCTTTGTACTGGAAAAGTACAACCGATAGAATATTTTCAAATAATAATAATAGCAGTGGTAGAGTTTACATGAAAAGATCTTGATCACACACCACGTGTTAATGAGCTGAGTGTTTAATCGCATTGCTCGGGTTTGGGTTTTTTTTTTACGCTAAATGCTAACAGTTGACATTTTTACACCCACACTCAGCAAGCATGCTTATTTGAAATAAAAGAAGATCCATCAGCAAAGTAGACTTTTTTGTTATTTTTATAGCATATTTACTACAAGTGTCTGCCTCAGCTGTTCTTAAATTTGTTGTTTTCCCACAGGACAAAATTATTAGATTTACACTGTCTGTGATTCTACTCTCAGCCTCAGGCACCTTTCTGGCCAAAAGCTTCTGATCTTCTGAGCACTTGCAAAATGTACACACTTCTTTTTATAAAAAAAAAAGAAGTTCATGCCATTTAAAGTTTTTCAGGAGTTCTGTTTGAAAAGGTCGCCATATCTAAAGACCAGATCTGTTGTGGGCTGTTTTTAATTTCAGTCGAATGGCCACTTCCTGTGAAAGCAGGCAGTTCTTGAACACGGTTAATGACATGAAATGCACCGTGACGCTAGACATGAATGCTTTTTATTCCATCAGATTAGTCACTATTATTACATTATTCATAATTATTAATTGCTTCATGTCACAAAATGGCTCCTTAGTAAAAACACTCGCTGGCTAAAACTCGTACTCTATAACTACTTTTTATGTTTTCATTACAGTTTGAGGATTAATATCTCCGTAACTCTACAAAGACAAAACCGGAGGAAGGAGAGTAGTAACGGCGCTCCTTTCCACCGATGTGTGCGATGCTTCCTGAAGAGCAAAAGATTCGGTTATGTAAATGAGCTTCGTTTGCATAAGCGCTCGGCTCTCCGTGTGCCGTATCTCATCAGTGAAGCGGTCGTACTTAAAAAGAAAGAGAGAAAGAAATTCCGCTGCATTACGATTAGATTGTTTTCTGCCTCGATGGTGTGCGTGTGTAAGATTAAAGAGCTCACTTTTGGGTAGCGGTACTCCTGGGTGCTGGGGTACAGGCTGCCCGTGAACATGGGTATCTCCATCTTGGGCACTAGAGTGTCGTTGATGGTGGCGTACGCCAGCCTGAGGCCATCCGGGGACCACCAGTGTGCGGTGTGAGACTTGAAGATCTCCTCTGCGAAACAGACAAACAGGTAATCGAAATATTAATGGAATAAACAACGAAATAAAGTGTAATAAGATAAACAACCGAATACAATCGATAAACAGATCAATAAAGGAATTCGTCAGTCGAATCAATTAAAAAGGAAGAAATACACAAACGAATGAATCAAATTTAATAAATGAAAACAGACTAAGATAAACAAACAAATACACAGATAAATAAATAAATATATACATCAGTTCATTATTTGGTCAAGTAATTAATTAAAAATGAATAAATACACAAAAGGAAATGAAGTTAATTGAATAAACAACTGAACACAATCAATAAATAGATAAATGAATTAATCAATCAAATCAATTAAAAGGAATTAACTAAACAATGATAAAATAACAAAATACATAAATAAATAAATCCATTAATTAAACTATTAATTAACTAAAACCGAATACACAAAAATAAACAGAATTTAATTAACACAGACAAAACAATAAGTATAAATACAAATATAATTAAATCTGATTAAATACTAATCTAATTAAAATCATTAAACTTTTTGGGGACATTACGGCGAGATCCTGAAGATATGCAAGTGTCTTACTGAGACACAGCCTATCATTTGCTAGTCCTTTATGTGAGAACGGTTTTGAATATCAAACTTCCTTTGAGAATTTTTGTTTAGACAGGTCTCATGATGATGTGAGCCAAATTTAGTGAAGACTGGACAAAATTTGGAGGAGGAGCAAAAATGGCAGTTAGATGTAAGCAATTTTAGCATGTTATTGTAGCTTCTGACCAGTAAGTGATGCTGTCATGAAAACTGTTGCATAGCATCAGGTCTCAAGGCTCTGAAGATGCCTACCAAGTTTTGTGTCAGTGTGCAAGATCGTTGCTGAGATACAGCCTCACTTCCTGTATGGCAGCTTCGCCCGCAAATTTGCCCCGATGGTGGCGCTACAGCGTTGACAGCACATGGCCCAACTCTGGTCAGAATGTTCCTTAAACCCTCCCCACACGATGTGCCAAATTTCACCTTTTACTAGCCGGGTTATGGGTTGCCATAGACACCCGAATAAGAAGCTACAGAATAATAATAATAAGTGCTTGGCCCCCTAAGTAATTCATCAGTGATAACGAATTAATGAACGGCTAAACTGATTAACCAATTAACTAATTGAATAGATAATAGTAAATAAATAACTACAGGCACGTTGATCAGATCTGATGGTCGGGAATTGTCTCGAGGAGAGAACCGGACTAACAAAAGCCCAACGCCTCATGTTGCTCGACCTTTAAACACTTCAAGCTGTCATTTCCACGCCACCTCAGTAGCTCGCTCCCAGAAGCGTTTCTCCACAGTGTGACTCTGATGCGAGTTAGATGAAGAAAAAGCTTTTAAACTCAGAGGTCAGAGGTCGCAGCAAATATGAGCAAAAATAAAGCGGCGTGGGTGTGATTTATTGCCCCCGTTCGCTGTCGCTCCTCCGCCTCAGGAGCGCGATCCATCACTACATAAACCCCACTGAATCTGGCCACGCGCTACAGAGTGTAAAATATACGGCTGGCTGCATCAGGAGGAGCAGAAGTGCTGCTCTCTGAGGCTCGCTGGCTGATTAAGGGACAATTAAACACCGCTAAAGTCTCAGGAACAAACCACAGCTGCCAACATATCCGAGAAATAAAACTGCTTGCTTTCTGTTCGGCTTCATTTTCTGGACAAACGACATGTTTTTTTTGTGCACTTCTCTGGCCACGAGCTTCAGAATCCTAGTCGTTAATGCAGATACCAGTTTCGTTGTCATTTTCAAGCTTTCGTTGTCAAGCTTCAAATGACTTCACTTCGGCAGCCATCATGAAGTGAGTTAAAGGTGCAGGTGTAATATTTAAACGTGTCTTTAAACCAGTAATAATCACATCATTAGAAAAAAAAATAATAATTTTTTTTTAGGATTTTAGGTTTTTCTGGCCCAGAAATGAGCTCCGCCATGAAGTTTTTAACAGTGAGTGTGGAGTCGTGTGATTTTTTGCAGGCACTAGAGTTTTCCAAAAGTTCTTAGTTAGTAATAGTTTTAGTTTCAAACTGTTTTTTTTTTTAAAATCCTCACAGAGAAAGCTCTAGAAATGCAGGAGCTGTAGCGCTAGACTTCTTTGGGACAGAGCGTCAGTGTGGGAGCAGAAAGAAGCTCAGACCACAGGATGGCAGTACAGCTCTGTTATGGTTTTGTCGACATCTCAATATCGACAACACGCTGTACAGCAGGCTGTAGCACGTCCTGCAGTCCCAGCGAAGGAGGCGTGTCCAATCCTGCGAGCTTGTTTATCTCAGGTTAAAATAAAATGCTGAAATAAGCGACTCCACGTAATTGTTTTTATTAGAAACTATTTTATGGTTACGTCAATATTTATTTATATATTTAAAAGAAAAACATGCATAAACTGACAAACGGATGAAACGATAAGAGTGTGTAGAAGAAAAGCACAGAATTACTTCAAAGCAGCGGAACCCGTCAAAAATAAATTTGCACAACAAAAACGAATTAATAATCAAAATAATTAAGGGTATAAAAGGGCATATGAAATAATCATGTAATTAAGGCTGAGCAAAAAAAAACAAGAATGCGAGTAAATAAATACGCCAAAAAAAACAAAAAAAAAGACCTGAAACAATTTTGTACAAATGATTTCTTTCTGAAGGTCACAGAGTCTTCACACGGTACTGTTTCAATTTATGAGAAAGTGTACGATTCTGGAGAAATAACGCTTTTTTTTCCCCCCCGTCCTCCAATAACGCTGCCTCTGGGCTTTTTTTTTCCTCCAGAGGATCCGATATTCATCTTCTGTTCAGAATTGATTAGTTAGCCTTTTCAAAAAAATGGATGTAAACCCTATTAGGTGTTTATGAGACAGTGAGAGAGAGAGAGAGAGAGAGAGAGAGAGAGAGAGAGAGTGCTATGAAGCACCTAATGTCCCGGCAGTGAACAATATAACCACACACCCACACACACACACACACACACACACACACACACACACACACACACACGGTTTTCCGGATAAAGTATCACAGGAGATTCTAGCGCCCCACTGAACATCTGAAGAGAAGGAGAAAGGGAAAACGAAAGCTGAAAAACCTCGGGTGTAAAAGCATCAGAGTGAGAAATGAAAAAGCGAGGGGATTTATGAGCCGTGTCGTGTCGGAGCGGAGCCGCAGGGTGGACGTGTCTCGTTGTACGACGTGCGAGCGTGCACTTCAGGGCGCGTGAGAAACGGATATGTCGGGATTCGTCGTGGCTCGGCTCCGTGGCCGCTACGGAAGAACGGCGACGTCTTGTTTATTTATTCATTTATTTAAAAGCCGAGATGAAGAGACTCGCACAGAGACGGCATCCGCGTTCACGTAGCGCCTTCCTTATCAGGGCTGTCAGGGTCACTGAAAATTCGCGTCTGAACTTTAATCACTTAAAAAAGATTCATATTGGAATGTATATAAATATGAATTTCCTGCCACACACGTATCTTGTGTATATCCAGAAGATTTCAACGTGAAAGTCACTGGACCAAGTCAGAGCCAGAACATCCCTGTCCGTCAATGTTTCATGCACCGCTACAAGCTCTGTGTCCCTCTTTAAGATTCTCCACACTTGTCTTGACTGCTGTCGTGATCCGAGTCTCAAATCTGAAACTCTGACTTTACATTCGGAAGTATTTACTGATCTAGAAATTCCACAAGGCCGGTACACGGAACAGGGCTTTCAGCACGTTTCAACGTGACATGAGAGGGTTTTTAAAAAAAAACCTCTCATGTCACGGTTAGTGTTAGTACTCGATAACATTCTAGAGTGAAAAAGACTAAAAATAATTAATTAATTAATAAATAAAAAAAATAAAAAAAAGTAGCTAAGGCCATATACTTTCTAAAAATTTTTTTAAATGTTATTAAAAAATTTATTATTATTATAATTATTAAAATTATTTTAAAAAAATATATATATATATATTTTTTTTAAGTATTTTATTCTTTCATTGACAAACTATTTTTAGGATTTGTACTGTATTTTTTTTAAATAAACCAAACATAGTTTAAATTGGTTTACTGCCTTTTTTTTTTTTTTTTTTTAATTGCTGGAACTAACTCACGTTAAGCTTTCATGACCAAGAGCTACGTGATGATAGCCCTAAATGGAAAAAAAAAAAGAACAGAAAGAAAAAACAGGAACATTTTAAATTAAACAACCAAGTAAACAAAGCATGTTAAGCGAATGCGGCAGATTCAGATCCACTGAGCTGAATTCAAGCAGAAATTTAAATATAGCCATAAAAAAAAAAAATTTAAAAAAGGTTAATCTGGGAAATTATCCATTCCAACTGAAATCCTGGCGTGGCCGTGATCGAGAGCCTCCTCAGCAGGATTACACACATTCTGATTGAACCGTTTTTATTGCGTTGCTAGTTTCAGGTGATGTGGTCGGTCTGATCGGCTGATGAATCAATACCACCGCTCTCACATACCATCGTATCCTATCATCATATCCCCGTGTGTGTTCTGCGCATCAGTCACACACTCAGCACTCTGCCATCACAAGTCTCACCTTCCCTACAGACGGATAAAAGCTCAAGCCGAGTTCATTTGACATGTCTCGTGTTACCTTTTCACGGCGCAGTCTGGGCAGAAAATGTTTCATTTATGAAGAATGGCGTGACATTTTTACAATTTCCCAACACACGCCTTTTGTTCGTTCTGTCTTCGTTCCCGATGCTAGGTGCAGGTAATAAATCTGCACTAACGCCGTCCTCCGTTTGACACTTCTTATGCTAGACGAGTTACACACTCATTACGCGCAGATCGATGTGCTGTGAAAAAAGACACAATCCTCCACAATCCTTGGTCGATCGGATCGCGTGCTCCTTGATCAGATTTGAGTTTATGTAAATATTTTCTTTAATGTGTATTTTTTTTCATGCTGATGGAAAAAAAAAAACCAAAAAAAAAAACAGCTAATTAGCTAGCGCTGAGTAGATTTATTTTTACTACAAACGTTTTACTCTTTTCAAGAACTCTTCTGCAGACATTTCTGTAGCTATAAAGGCTCATGATAGGTGAACGATAGAAGCGATAACGTATTCGAACGAGCGCCGCACTCGCGTGAGAGCTGCTGTTGTAGAACATTAAGCAACACTTTCCGACCAATCAGAATCCAGAACTGAGCGGCACCGTGTCCTCACCTTCGTAGAGCCAGTCGGTGAGTCCGTTAAAGACCACGGCCTCTCGTCCTGTAGTGACCAGGCGGATGGGTTTGTCCTTCACAGTGGCTTGGTAGTAGATGTTGTTCTCGAAGATGAAGATCTGGTGAGAAAGTCAGCGGAAATTACTGCTCTGGTTTTACCAAAATTCACAAACTTTAAAGGTGTGCCGGTTCACAGCGTTACTTCAGACTTTTAGAAATGAGACAGAACTTTCTGGGGAACCCGATGAAACATCATGTGATCAGAACATTATGGATGTAGTTCTTCCACGCACGTCGCTTGTCTGAGGTAGAAACTGTAGTGGGCGTATATGTGGGGTTATACGGTAAGCACCAGCTCGTCTGTTTTAGTTCAAATGTAAACACTTGAAAAGTTTACAGCAGGAAAGTTTACTTCCTTTCCCTATTCTAATCCCATAATTAATGATTCTGTAAAAGAGCAGCGACGGTGTGTGGCATATTTACACTTTTACATTACAGTCCAAAGACGTCTCGAGGGTCATAACAAACATCCCTTAATAACATTCCGGCGTCCAGCTACACGGTGAAGGTTTTTGATCATGGTTCTAGATGACATGAACTTTCTTTAAATTGTTACTCCATCTATCTCACAACTCTTCCTTTGTTAGATTAGTTTTTGCGTAATTAGTGCCGCACTGTGCACCAGATTGTTCCTTTGCTAATTAGATGAGATGTCGTTCCTGTGGAAATGAATACTAATGAGTTAAGACTTTTATTAATGAGGTGATTAGAGGGTGGAAAGATGACAATCGCAGGAACAAAAAAACAAGCAGAAGAAGAAAAGGGAGCTTGCAGAAGAGCAGGCTGCTGGCGTCAGAGCGTGTGCGTGTGCGTGTGCGTGTGCATGCGCGCGCGTGTGTGTGTATGTGTGTGTATGTGTGCGTGTCAGCTTGTGAGTGACAATGCCATTTGTCAGCAGTGAGTCTGTCTTCTGCTGTCATCTGCTGCGCTGATTTCCTGCCAGATTTCTGCCTCAATCTCCACTCCATCTTGCTTCCTGCACCGTCTGTATCTCTGTTCCTGATTTCCAGCGTCGTCACGGCGGGGACGAAAAAAAACCCTGAGAACTGCTGCTCTGTCGGTGCCCTTTAATCACCGCAGCACTACAGCTTTAAAGATTATTCCCGTTCTGGATGATCAGCTCGCTAAGCTCCGCCCAAACGGTAGTATTGATTCTAGAGCAGGAACTAAAATCAGGTCTTGTGTTTGACTCACACACACTCACACACACGCTGAAGGTCAGGCAAAAACAAGACTTGTGCGTCATCCCCAGGGCTAGTGCCATCTGTCTCTCTCTCTCTCTCTCTCTCACACACACACACACACACACACACACACACACACACACAGCTGATCGCACGTAGCGCCAGTTCCCTCTGCCCTCTTTTAACCCTGACGCTGTCTCGTCTCGACCGGTCTTCATACAACTTTGCCTGTTTTTATTTATAATGATTTTATTAACGTATAATAAAACTGACTGGTTATTAAAAAGACGTGAAGTGAAACTCCGGCAAACTCGTCCAAGTGGTCAAAACCAGAATGTCACGAAGATCTCGGAATCATCAGTTGAATGATGATAAAGTGATACTATAAAGCGCTTGGTGTGATTGGGAAGAGGAGTGTGTGATTAGTAATCAGGGTCATGTGACCAATCCGGTGACGTGCTTTGTAGTTCACTAGCTGGGGGTTTGTGTGACTGATTTATCCAGGTGTAATGCAAGTGTGTGTGTGTGTGGGGGGGGGGTGTGTGTGTGTGTGTCTCACCAGCTGTTGGCCTTTCGGACCCCATCCAGCAAACTGCAGCTCTGTGTTTTGCACTTCAGGAGGCGACAAAGGCACCGTCTCCCTGTGAGGAAAAAAAAAAACCCCACACACCTTTAATTAATTCATCAGTTACATTCATTAATTACAACAGTGTGTGTTTATAGGCTGAAGAAGAGCAATTAATGAATTAATAATTAAGTCATTAACTAAACTCCTGCTTCATCCTGTAAATAAAACGCACTGTACTGGACTGATTAACTAGTTAACACGTTAACTAATTAAACATGCATTTGATTAATCAGCCTAATTAACTATTCCATGCTTAACGAAAATAATTCATTCGTACGGACATTTAATTAGTTAAATTAATCAATCAATTAATACAAGTAAGTATTTGAGTCAATAATTAGTTTGTTAATTAGTAAGTGTAGTGCAGTGTTTTTCCTTGCTGAAAGCAGAAGAGTAATTAATTAGTATTTGTTATTATAATTAATTTATATGCTTATTTTTAACGGTGTATAAATTCATTCATTCATTCATTCATTCATTTAAAAAATAGTCCCTGCAGCTTTAAAAGTTCACCTTTTCTGTGTTGAGTAATGTATATTCATCGATACTGAGCAGCTCCACATAATGATGCGTATTGTGTTTTACTGGGGTTTATTTTTTGAGGATTTCTGCAGGACAGTTGACTGGAGTCAGTTATTCCACCGACTTACACACTGCAGTGAAGGAACCGTAAAAACCCAGTGTAATGAATCACAGCCAGAACTGATACACAGCACAGTGTGAGCAATCAGGAGCATTACAGCCAGCAGGGGGCAGCGACACGCACACAATCAGCTGAACACACACAAGCTGTAGGAACGCTGCAGGGTTCTCACACAGACCTCACGCCGTAGGGTTCTCACACAGACCTCACGCCGTAGGGTTCTCACACAGACCTCACGCTGTAGGGTTCTCACACAGACCTCATGCTGTAGGGTTCTCACACAGACCGCACGCCGCAGGGTTCTCACACAGACCTCACGCTGTAGGGTTCTCACACAGACCGCACGCCGCAGGGTTCTCACACAGACCTCACGCCGTAGGGCTCTAACACAGACTGCACGCTGTAGGGTTCTCACACAGACCGCACGCCGTAGGTTTCTCACACAGACCGCATGCCGTAGGGTTCTAACACAGACCGCACGCCATAGGGTTCTCACACAGACCTCACGCCGTAGGATTCTAACACAGACCGCACGCCGCAGGATCCTCACACAGACCGCACGCCGCAGGATCCTCACACAGACCGCACGCTGTAGGGTTCTCACACAGACCGCACGCCGCAGGATCCTCACACAGACCGCACGCCGTAGGGTTCTAACACAGACCTCACGCCGTAGGGTTCTAACACAGACCGCACGCCGTAGGGTTCTAACACAGACCTCACACCGTAGGGTTCTAACACAGACCTCACGCTGTAGGATTCTAACACAGACCGCACGCTGTAGGGTTCTAACACAGACCTCACGCTGTAGGGTTCTAACACAGACCTCACGCTGTAGGGTTCTAACACAGACCGCACGCAGTAGGGTTCTAACACAGACCTCACGCCGTAGGGTTCTAACACAGACCGCACGCCGTAGGGTTCTAACACAGACCGCACGCTATAGGATTCCAACACAGACCGCACGCCGTAGGGTTCTAACACAGACCGCACGCTATAGGATTCCAACACAGACCGCACGCAGTAGGGTTCTAACACAGACCTCACGCAGTAGGGTTCTAACACAGACCGCACGCTATAGGATTCCAACACAGACCGCACGCCGTAGGGTTCTAACACAGACCGCA
>CM074977.1:23236193-23246558 GCA_037576825.1 Pangasius krempfi
AAATCCAATTGGTAAGCCAGCCAGGAGTCAAAAATCCAATTGGTAAGCCAGCCAGGAGTCAAAAATCCAATTGGTAACCAACCAGGAGTCAAAATCCCATTGGTAAGCCAGCCAGGAGTCAAAAATCCAATTGGTAAGCCAGCCAGGAGTCAAAAATCCAATTGGTAAGCCAGCCAGGAGTCAAAAATCCAATTGGTAACCAACCAGGAGTCAAAATCCCATTGGTAAGCCAGCCAGGAGTCAAAAATCCAATTGGTAAGCCAGCCAGGAGTCAAAAATCCAATTGGTAAGCCAGCCAGGAGTCAAAAATCCAATTGGTAACCAACCAGGAGTCAAAATCCCATTGGTAAGCCAGCCAGGAGTCAAAAATCCAATTGGTAAGCCAACCAGGAGTCAAAACAAATTGGTAAACCAACATAGAGTCAATTTGGTGAATCAACCAGGAGTAAAAACCAATGGACGAGTCAGCCAGGAGTTAGAAAATCAAAGTAATTGGTCAAAAATCAAATTTATGTGCCAGCTAGGAGTCAGAAATCCAATTGGTAAGCCAACCAGAAGTTACACCAGGAGTCAAAATTCAAAGTAGTGAACTAACCAGGGGTTAAAACGAATGTGGTGAGCCAGCCAGGAGTTTAGAGATTTAATGTGTGAGTCAAAAATCAAATTAGATATTTGGCTCTTGTTTGGATCACCAATTAGCGAGCCAGCCAGGAATCAAAAATTGAATTAGTGAGTCAACCAATAATAATGACCAATTTGATTTCTATTATTATTATGATTATTATTATTATTATTATGATTATTATGATTATGTTTTTGGAGAAAGCGCACTGGTTTGATGAACTTTAACTACCTTTCAAAATAAAAACATACATTACAAATAATATAAAACAGGCAAACAATGGGAATGCAACAAATAAAAGCAGGAAAAAAAATAAAATCTAAAAATGTATCTTTAAAACTATGTAAAAAGGTGAATGATTTTATAATCTTAATCAATATAAAAGTAATGTGAATTTAATGTGCTAAGCAAATAAAGTCAGTGATAGACAGAAAATATATATATTTTTTAAAGTAAAGTCTTCTGCTAAAATCTTTCTGTACGCATTGGTGTTTTTGCAGCTGATCTGCAGGTGTTAGCTTTCAGGCTAATTGTTTATCACCACACATGAGAAGCACCTTGGTGAGCAGAAGGGCCTGAATAATTACAAGCTCCAGGTTTTATTAGTGAGATTCAGCAAGCCATCAGAGCACCATCTGCCATGATTCCACCTTCCCGTTCCTGACAGACTGAACGCCGCAGGTTAGAGACGCGGGTTTTTTTTCCAACACTGAATCGCTGCTTCCTCGTCTTGTCATGTCTTTTGTTGTGACTGCGGTACACGGTGTAGCGAGACGGGTGGAGTGATGACAGAGTCTCCGTCTCGGGCTTCTGCTGTCACAAGTGAAATGGAACACGGAAAATGAGTCTTACGATCACGTAAGACACGTCAGGTTTTAACATCAACCCATCTGTCAGGAAATACCGAGCCTCCAGCATCATACAAAACACACGCAACACACAACTACACACAGCTGTATGGTACGATTTCCAAGTGTGTGCACTTTTTATTTTCTTCTTTCGTTTAGGATTTTTTGACTTTTACTATTTTTTACTTTATTTTTCAAAATAGGTGACTTGATAATCTACATATTCTGGATGTAAGGAATAAATCATTCTGTGTCATGCTGTTACAGGAAACTAATGAGCGACAGACAGGTGTGATGAGGCACAGCTACTGTTACCAGCTCGAATTTTTTTATCTTTTATTCCTTTTACACCACAACAACTTGCTAATGATTACTATGTTTCGTTATTAAAAAGACAACACATTTTCTTGTCCGTTTGTAGTTACATTTAATGTACTGTGAAACAAGTTAGTTCCTGTTCTCACTTATGTTACAGCAGCTAGAAACAGTCGTTCCCTCGCCAGCCGCTCTTTTTTCTCTCTTTTGAAGTTAATTAAAAAATAAAAAAAAACGCAGTTACAGCTTTACCACTGACTGTTACAAAGCGCTGACACTGGAGACTCCTTCCATAAATGTTAGATAAATTACAGAACACTTGATCATATCAATGTCTGATCAAAAGATCAAAGTCCCTGTGAACAAGCTGTTACTATAGAAACACAAAGTCAGTGTTTGAATAGCAAAAGCTCTTCAAAGTTTACGGAGGCAGACAGGGAGATCTTATACAAAAGAAAAGGTGTAGTATTCTGAGTAATCTATATGCGGTATCTGCAGAAACAAAGGCGTCAGACGAAGGCGTCGGCAGGGAACAGAAGTGGCTGCTGATGTGTTTCACAAAGTGAGATTTTGTCACGGAGTGTCCGAGCGCACAACATGTTTATCAAAACGGAACGGAAGAAGACCAAAAGATATCATGAGTTCAGCACAGAGCGTGCCAGCACATATTCACAATACATCGATGTCCTCTTAGGTCCCAACGGGACCTGTGCATGCTCTTAAGGGGCATCAAAAACGGTCTCACTGGGCCGTCCCACAGCCCCAACGCCAAACGACAGTCACCTTCTAAGGCCGCGTATGCTAGAGGTCAGAGGGTAGTCATGCCCAACAATAAGCAAAACCTATTTCATCGCGTCGGGTGGAACTGCTAACGTAAGTATTGTTACACCTACGGATCTCCTAACACAAGCAGAAATACACTGAAAGATACACGGTAACAACAAAAAGGTCAAAATGACTAAATCCAACAGCCCCAACAGCCCCAACCACCCCAAAGGGAGGAGAACCATGAGAACCATGAGTCATCAGCCGGCGGTGGAGTGACTACAGCTTCTCTCATATGGTGAATGATATCGGTGACGTTGTGAGAGTAAAGAAACAACATGAGGTGTTAAGCATTTTACAGACATCTCCACGCTCTGCATTCAGGAGATCTAATGCAAGCCAACTCTTAACAACAACTTCTCTAACAGCCTTCAGTTCATCACTGATTCGTTTCAGAGCCTGTTCAGTGTCAATGGCTAGAGATAACAGCATACAAGTTAGGCCGTTTATTTTATTCAAGGCTACTGTGCTTCCTCCGCCGAGGAATAGTGACCAGCCACAATAAGCCCCTGGAGTAGTCCAGGGGTCAGCTAGGGTATATCCCTCAAAGTGCCGGGGGGACGCTGCGCTAAAGGCGGTGCTGAGACAAACAAGGGTTGGTGCTGTGCCACGGGCTGCATACCCACCAGACGGTATTGGTTGAGGTCCTAAAACCTAAGGGACATTTATTAAATCGTGTGAGAAAGAGCAAAACCCGTATCCTTAACAAAGCAGGATGGGTCCGAGCCGTCTTCTGGGGCTATCACGTCTATGCAAGTTTTGCGCTCAGAGTTGCCGAGGGACGACTGGTTACTAGCGTTAGAACAGAGACGTGTGTCGCCCAGCCTTTCTGCGACAATGATCAACACCTTCTGACCAATCAGAATGGTCCTTGTGTGTAATTGTGGGACTGTGATATACAGCAACACTGTGAGGACAGCTGAGACAATGATAAAATTTTATCAGGCTTGGAGAGTGCGACACGGGGGAAAAAAAAAGCACCGTTTCCTGCATTAACGTGAGTCAGTATTCATTTAATTGAAAAAGTTTCTTTATCCAAAAGGGAAATTAGTCTGGCAGAAGATTTGGCAATGAATAGACGGCACATCAGTGTGTGTGTGCGCGTGTGTGTGTGTGTGTGTGCGTGTGTTTCTTTTGTTTTTTTTCCTCCATTGTAACTGTGTAAAAAGCTAAACAATTCATTCCGCCGTCAATCACTTATGCAAATGGTGGTTTTGTTTTGTTTTTTAACCACAGAGCATCGCATCAGTTTAAATGCAATACATTAACCACAGCACTGCTGCTGCTTATCTCTGATATGACGTATAAAATCTATTTCTATAAATGAACAGACAAACGGCTCGCTGTGCTGGTCTTTTCCAGCAGCGGCTCATGAAAACTGATTTTTGGTGTTGCAGGACGACAAACAAAATGAAGTCGAGGGGCTATCACGCTTGAGGCGACTATCAAGCGGGTTGCCAGCTTTCAGCAATCAACCACATCTCATCCAACTAAATCCACACAAAAGATCTGAAATTAGCCCCAGAATTTCAGGTATTGGAAAAGAGAGCCGTATTTCAAGGTCACTGTGGTGCGCACGCATTTCTGATGTACGGTCATGATCCTCTTCCTTTCCCTCTCCCAAACTTTATCGATATATCGTACAATAGAACTGTTCCTGCACATCATAGACACACTGTCTGCACTTCCACTTTGCCTTTGCTTGCAGAAAGTTCTTTGATTTATTCGCTATAAAACAAGATGGCAGCTGAGGAGTATTTTGAAACTAGCAACTGGTGTAAACTGTCCTGTCTTGTCGCGCCTCCCTCGAGAATGGGCCAGTGTGCTTCCCGCCCCAGTAGAGTTTGTTGCAGTTCCCATTTTTGACCACTAGGTGCAATAATAACTCTATGGATACTAATTCTAAATGGGGTAAAAAATTAACGGAGGATTGAATGTCTTGGATTTTAAGACCTCTAACATGATATTAAAAATAAAATGGCTCCAAAATGATTTTTTTTTAAAAAAAATAAGCAAAGTATATGGTATACAGTACCTAACTTTATATTTCAAAAAGTAGGTGGTATAGAATTTACACTGAAATGTGATTATGATATTAATAAAATACCCATTAAACTTGCAAGTGTCCACAAACAAGCATTACTTTCATGGACTCTTATGTATAGTCATAATTCTTTCCTCCATAAATCTATCTGGAATAACAGATACATATGAATTAGAAACCAATCAATATTTTTTGAAACTTGGTTTGAAAAGGGAATTATTTGGGTTAAACAGCTGATCATAAAGGATGGTGTTTTATACAATTAAACTGAATTTGTTCATATTAATAACTTTGTAGTCGATCCTATCCAATATTGTTTGGTTTTACATGCAATTCCCAAGGACATTTTGAGGCTGTTAGAATGGAGTAATAGTTATTCTTGACAAACAGCTGAAGAATTTACGTGTTGTATTATGTTCTTCAATCTAAAAGTATACTTGCTGTTACTACTCACTGGAATTCTCTATTTACAAAAGTCTTGATTGGAGTAACATTTGGATGACACCTCGTAACTACTGCATCACAAATAAAATGAAAGAGGTTTCATATAAAATTCTCCGTGGAGTTTAGCCAGTCAAGTCACTTGTGGTACACTTGCGGTTTTAAAGTGAACATGGAAGCTATTTGTGTTTTTTGTCAAATTTCCCCTGAGACTATTAATCGTTTATTTCGGGAGTGTCCCAAGACCCAAATATTTTGGAAAGAACTCAATATTTACTTACAAAGAAAAGCTATGACTCCTGTTAACTTTGAAGAAATTGACGTTACGCTAAAATGTTTTTCATTTGATGGCGATAAACACCTTTTGTTTCCATTTGATTTAATTGTTATAATTGCCCGTTACTATATTCATAAAGTTAAAGGGAATGAAAAAATGAAAAAATGCCAAATTTTGAACAATGTAAAACTGATGTTAAAACATATTTAGAGACAATAACCAAAAGCAAAAACTTGAAAGCAATGAAAACTATACAGTTGTTTAATAGATACAATTTTTTTTTTTTTTTTATGCAAAATGCCTTTCTTTTCTTTTTCTTTTTCTCTCCTTTTCTTGTTTTCTCTTTTCCTCTTGTTGTTTGACCCCTGACATGTATGGTCATATGTACTCTTGTATGTCAACTATGTTTTTTGTTCTTATTAAAATTCAATAAAAATAATAACAATAATTAAAAAAAACACTAATTCTGAATGGGGCAGTGTGAGAGCTGCACCACAATTACTCAACATCAAATCAATGGACCTCCATCAGTCAAATAACAGCATTTTTTAAAACCGATGGTGGCTCAAAAGAGGTCATTAGTATTTCAGTGGAATGTAACTTTATGCAGACTGACTTTATAAAGATGAAGATTTGCTGAACTGCTGATTTTTATAGTGCAGCTCTGCCACACCTCTATGGACGAGGCTCCACTAGGGGAGGTCTTTTTTATTTTATTCTCACTTCTTACAAAATACTACACAAACTGCGTATTTATTACACATGACTGTATCACAAGATGCTGACAGACCCACGGAGCCGAGTACGTACCGCGTAAAGTACGTCAAAGCCTTCGTTTTAAGCCTGAACTCCCCGGCTGTACACTCTCACTCACTCAGTTATTAATCGCTCCGGATGAAAGAAATAAAAGATCCTCCTATGGATGAACAGTGACGTAAAACCTGACGTGTTCCTGGAAACGATTTCTTTCTTCTCGGGACGTTTTTCTTGCACCGAGCCGAAGGTGACAGATGAGCTGATGGAGATCAGGGGAAATGAACCGTTTATAGCTGTGGGCAAGAACTGCGCTAGCTCAGAAGTTACGCTTCTGACTGCAAGGTCGGTGTGCTTGCGCTTGGATTATGTACTGCGAGCTTGTATGACATTACATCACTCTTGATTTGGGAGTATGCCGTGTTCCTCATGTTCTCATGCACTAGCTGGCTCTAAACTGGGACGCCTCGTCCAAGCCCACAAACTGGGCCAAACAACAAATCGAAACGGCTCTATTAACGCCTCTATTAACACTATTAGATTTTGGAGGACGAATGAGAGAATTTGCCTTCCAGAAGTAATTTCCTATAAAGTCAATTAGAGGACGTGACACTTGGTGGAGGTTGCAGCTAATTTAAATATTAATTAGCACACAGCGAGAGTCAGCGATGTTAATTTTCACAACACACCTGATTAAACAGTTAAATGATGAAATGGAAGATGGGGTGAACAAATACCTTTTTTTTTTTTCTAACAAGCGTTCATGTTTTTTTTTTTTTTCACGTTCATGTTTTTATCCACGCGGGAAAATCGAGTCGGGACGAGCCGAAACATTATTACCGTGAGATGTGGGGAAGGGGGTGGGGCTTCCCGAGTATCAGTTACGAGTTCAAAACACCTACGCAACTGTCAATCATTTCAGATTCAAACGTCGATTGGCTCGCTTGCCATTTTTTTGTTGGAGAAAATCAATGGCGTGTTTCTGAGTGATAACTCGTAGCAGCGTATTCCGATGTTAAACCGTGAAATGTGTGTGTGTGTGTGTGTGTGTGTGTGAGATCATCACCTATACATATATATATAGCATTTCCTCACCTCAGTGTCCTGTCACTCTGATATATCATCACGGCTGTTCAGAGACGAGCTCTCACTCATCAAGCTGCACTACATTAAAGATGAACGTTCATCATGTCACTGTTTAACATTCATCACACACACACACACACACACACACACACACGGAGTCGCAGCACTTAAATCAGCGCTTCTCTTTGCAATTTTCATCCCGTCATTGCGCTGTAATGTTACAGCTAAGACTTTTTTTGCTTAAACTGCAAGAAAACTAAAAACCAATAGTGGGAAGATAGTGGGAAGTGGTTCTGGAAAAAAAAGTGAATTTTTAAACAAATGAGGATTGTACAGTTTTTGGATACGAATATGAAGGTTTTTGCTCTGAGTATTGCCTCGATTCCAATCATTTTTCCAGGCATCTTGATCTAAAATGAGCTTAAGGCAACTTATGCTTAGTTACCTACTAGTTACCTACTAGTTACCTACTATGCATTACTACTGTTGATTTGGATTGGTCATCAGTTTCTGTTTACAACGTCATGAGATAGTTTTCTTTCGGCTCTTCAGTTTGCTCATGTGTAGATAAACATTGTTACATTATTATTATTATATTATAAACTGTATTGTAAAAAAAAAAAAAAAAACAGCTTAATCAGACAAAAATATTGTATGTCTGGCAGGAAAAAAGAAGAAATGTAGAAATTTGTGCCTTTCTTTCCCTTAATTATCACTCTGTTTAAATATGGATCTTTTTACAAAATTAAACTGGTTTTTTTTTGGGAATGTCTAATATACAAAGACCGAGACCTTTAGGGACCAAAGACGGAAGAGAAGAAGAAAAATTAAACAAACACTGGTACCACATTCAGAGTTACAACTAATCAGACAGTAATATCCGGGTGTGTAAACATGGGAGTTTAAAGGGGAAGAACTGATTCCCTTATTTCTAAATAAGTGGCTTTTCTCCCAAATTGAATTAATATTAGTTATTAAAAAAAAAAAAAGGGAAATGTTAGTTGACAATGTTGTCACTAAACGCCTTCTAAAATTTTTTTTTGGTCGGCGACAGCAAAACCAGGCTGAGAATGAATTAAAGTGTTTGAGAGTTTATTCTTCTTGTTTCATCCTGAACATGAAAGTCCACAGGAACGCAGGTTTGCTCTTCGCGGGTTTTTTTTTTACCGCCTCATAGTTACCGCTGCAAATAATCTAAAATGAACAGTGGATGAAATTGCAGACGAAAATGTGACATTTGTGAGAGAAAGAAAAGAAAATCCGGAACGCCTAATGACTCTGAGACAGGAATGCGAAGCAGCAGGTCGTCTTCGGTCACCAATCATAACGCACCGGAGCCAAAATTACACTTGATGAGCTGCAAATGGCACCTCTGATGTCCTGCCAATTTTATAAACGACCGGCGCTATTAGAGTGTGATAATCTACAGCGGAGACGGGATCGTTACCTTAATCCACATTAAAGCACCATTACCGGGCAGAGGGGTGAGCGCCGCTTCCCTGCAAAACTCTCACACACACACACACACACACACACACACGAGCGATGTTTCTAGCGTTCTGGATCGTTTTAACAGCAGCACACGCAGGTTGTTAACTGCGCCGTATGCTCCTGTGAGGACGTGTGGCTTCTTCTTGAGGGTCAGTGGATATGTTTCCTTCCAAAAGGAAAATCGAGCAAATTGCGTTCTTAAGTCACCTGCTGCAGGAAGCTGCTTTACACCACATATTAGAAAATGCAGCAGAAAACAATGCAGCTTTATCTCCAGTTAATATCACGCACTCACGTGATATTAAAGCCACAACTGCGTAATAGATTGTGTAACAAAATTCACAACTGCGAGATTAAAAAGCCACAACTGCGTAATAAATTGCGGAATAAAAACAACTGTGTAATAAAATTCGCAACTGAGAGATTACATCGAGCTACAAGATAAAAAAAAAAAATCACAATGGCATGAAATTCCCTCACAACTGCGAGATAAAAAGCCACAACTGCGTAATAAATTGTGTAACAAAATTCACAACTGCGAGATTAAAAAGCCGCAACTGCGTAATAAATTGTGTAACAAAATTCGCAACTGCGAGATTAAAAAGCCACAACTGCGTAATAAATTGTGTAACAAAATTCGCAACTGCGACATTAAAAAGCCACAACTGCGTAATAAATTGTGCAACAAAATTCGCAACTGCGAGATTAAAAAGCCACAACTGCGTAATAAATTGTGTAACAAAATTCACAACTGCGAGATTAAAAAGCCGCAACTGCGTAATAAATTGTGCAACAAAATTCGCAACTGCGAGATTAAAAAGCCGCAACTGCGTAATAAATTGTGTAACAAAATTCGCAACTGCGAGATTAAAAAGCCACGACTGCGTAATAAATTGTGTAACAAACTTCAGAACTGCGAGATTAAAAAGTCGCAACTGTGTGATAAAAGGTCACAATTGCGGAATAAAAAGTCTCAACTGAGATAAATCTGTTCTATTTTCTTATAGGTGGCAGCTTCCATGTGACACAGCTACAGTAATTTTGGAGGTTAAACAAATCTATCTGCAATTTAAAAAAATAAATAAATAAATAAATAGAAACAAATATAAAGATCTTCAAGTTCAGTCTTTTATAGGGGAGAGCGAAATTCATGGATGTAGTAAAGACAAACTAGGCCCAATTGTGACATTTTCATTAAAGATCTGGCATTCTGTTGTCAAACACTTCAAACTGGAGAAAGAAACTGGAATATTTAGGTGGATTACGCATGATGAGGAATTTAAGTCAGGAAGGGAAGATCCAATATTTCAACAATGGAAGGAGACGGGAATAACAACATTGCGCGGTGTAATTACAGAGGGTGAAACTAAACGTTTCCAGGATGATTTCGGAATCAGAAGTCAGGACTTATTTAGATATTTCCAATTACGGGATTACTACAATAAAAAAAGGAAAATGAGAGTAAATGATATCCATTCCCTTACTAAAATGATGAAGGATGCCTATAATCCTACATTACCCAGAATCTATTTAATAAAAAAGGGAGGGGGGGGGACAGTCGTGGCCTCATGGTCCGAGAGTCGGATTTGTAACCTGAAGGTGAACCTGAAGGTCGTGGGTTCGAGTCTCAGGTCCGGCAGGGATTGTAGGTGGGGGGAGTGAA
>CM074977.1:23246658-23260525 GCA_037576825.1 Pangasius krempfi
GAATTAAAGACTGAAATACCAGAAACGGATTGGTACGATATGTGGATAATACACCAAACTACCACTAGCTCACAAATCTGGAGGGAGTTTTCCTGGAAGTGCCTTATTCGCTTCTTTATAGCACCTAAGATCAAAAGCAAACAAGTGTCCAGGCAGCAGGTTTATATATAGGTTTATACTCCAACATATATTTTGGAGTTGGGAGAAAATCCAGTCTTTTTGGGATGACGTGCAGGTAGTTATGTGCGAAGTACTTGGATACAGAACAGCCAGAACCGCTTTATTTTTGCTATATGGGAAATATTACAGACATAGTACCAAAAAGTGACCAATATTTATGTAAGATTCTTCTTGTGGCATGTAAAAGAGACTATAACTAGGAATTGGCTCAAAGACATCACTTTGAATTGTAAACAGTGGCTTGAGATTACTGAAGAAATCCTGGCGATGGAAGAACTTACATATATGTTAAAGATTTTTTAAAAAAGTGCTTACGGAATGGACTGGGAAAAGTGGTTGATATGTAAAGAATGTAAAGACATCCTCAGCTAAGTAAACTGGAGGCGCGTTACATCATGTATTTTCCTGAAAGCTGTGGAAAGGGTTAACGTACTGTAGCACTTCGTTTCCCGTTTCCCGCTTTAAGTAGGGAAAAGATTTTTCCCACGTGTGAGGACTTACGTGGCGTCAGCAGGATAACGGCAGTGATGATCAGAGAGCAGATGAACAGGATGACCAGCAGAGCGATGGCTATTCCCTTCCAGTTCCTCTGAGGAGGAGCGCTACCCACCAGCTCCTGTTAACACACACACACACACACACACACACACACACAAATTCCCAATCATTCATTTATAACACTTCCGTTCTGCTCACTGTTTAGCGAAGTCGTGTCTCATTTCCAGGGGGGAGTGTGCCGGTTTCACACCACAGCCCTGCAGAATTCTGGATTCTGATTGGTCGGGAGGTGTTGATTAATCTTCCGTAACACCAGCTCTGGTTTATATTCATGCGCCGGTTCTGATACGTTATCGTTTCCATAGTAACGGCTCATTCATAGGGTACACGTGTATGGAGGATTTAAAAAAAAAAATCGTTGCTGTGGTGAAACCTTCTGTAAGGAGACGTTTATGTAACATTTGGAAGGAGTCTCCAGTGTCAGCGCTTTGTAACAGTCAGAGTTTTTAAAAAAAATTAACTTTAACAGAGAGAAAGGAAGAGCGGCTGGTGAAGGCACGACTGTTTCTAGCTGCTGTAACGTAAGCGAGAACAGGAACTAACTTGTTTCACGGAAGATTAAATGTAACTACGAGCAGATTTTTAAAAAGTGTGTTGTCTTGTTAATAAGTAAACACAGTAATCATTGGCAAGTTGTTGTGGTGTAAAGCCGCATGTGTAAGTTTTAATTCCTTCTTTATTGCATGATGGATTGCGTAAGTGAGGCGTGTTTGCACGTGATTCAGGAGATCTCGCACAGTCTTTCCCTTTTAAAACATTTAAAACTTAAACTCAATTACTAAAGCAGATCAATTCAACTTTTTAGGGTTTTCAGAGGTCTTTTTTTCTCCGCTGCTATCTTTTCTTTCGCAAGAAAACAAACAGCCTGTAATTTTGCGTGGAGATAATAGCAGTGCGTTAGTGTCAGCGTTAGATGGAGTGTTGTTAGCATTTCGGGGCGTGAGAGGAAGGAGGATGGCGCACGCCGGATAACTGGGACCTGTCTGTCTGTCTGTCTGTCTGTCTGTCTGTCTGTGTGAGGTCCGTGGGGGAAATCGGAAGTGTGCTGGGTTATTTTTAGGACAAGACCGCGAGAAGAAACTGAATTGACGTGAACAAATCAGCAGGGAGCAAAAAAAAAAAAGAAAAAACATACATAGAGAAAAAGAGAGAGAGAGAGAGAGAGAGAGAGAGAGAAGCTGAAGACGTTTGCATTCCGAGCTGCTGATGGACTGAAATCCCGTCTGAAATCCCAGTGATTTCAGCATTTCAGGACATTTTAACTTTGAAAATTTGTTATCTATCTATCTATCTATCTATCTATCTATATATATATATATATATATATATACACACACACATACACACTTCCATTTTTCTACGTTTTCTCACATTCATACGTCAACCCTGTTTTATACCACTTTATTGGTCCCCAAGCAAATGAAGTTGAACTGATCAAAAGCTATTTTTCATATAGTTATTTTCTTAAGATGAAAAAAAGCACACATCTGGGCCTCGCAATCTTTAGAGAAAATGGCAGCAAGTCTATTAGGAATTTAAAAAGAAATACGGTTACAGAGTGCTTAATATTCCTCTTCAAATTTTAATACCAACGCATTTTTGTGAATATTGGCAAAATGTATTAATTTCCTGAATATTAGTAAATGCCAGGGTTGACACAGTCGGGCTATTACGGCATTAAATGAAGTAGTCAACGAGGCAGTCTTTTAATTTTCCTTTCAGTTTTTATTCTGATGTGATACTGGAGTTGTTTTTTTTTTATATTTTGAAAGGTAACTCAGTTTAAAACGTTCTGACCAGCAGAATAATTTTTTATTTTTTTTTTGCAATCAAAACATTTACTGACTTTGAGAACTGAGAAATTCTAAACATTAGACATGTGTAGACATTTCATTAATAATTCGCATTTCAAAAATGGAAATATTTCAAAGACTAAGCAAATGTAACTATTTAAAACATTTCATACGACATTGACGCCCGACACGTGACATTTTTAAGAATGTAAGAAGTTTCGCTTGGTGCGCACATTCAAACTTTTTTAAAAACGTGATGAATTAATGAAACATGATACATTTCAGACGATTTAATCTTTCAAAAGTCACTGATTAGAAAAAGTATATTACTATATTTCAGATATACTCTTCACTCCATATTTGTTCTTCTGCAATGTCGATCTTTGCTTTTGTAGCTCTGCCATATTGGATTTCTGCTGGAGAGGAAGGTGGCTCTTTGAAAGTGAACTCCTGTGTGTGGTAACAACCGCGCTGGAGTACCTTTGCAATGGCACACATGCAGCTCACATCGCCGTACGTCAGCTGTGCTGGCTGTGCTGGCTGTGCTGCTGTAACTTGATGGAACAGAAGGAATCTTGTCTGGCATGTTTGCAGTGGCCTCATTAATTGCCTCAGTCGTCACACAGAGCAGCTTCACAGAGGGGTTACTCTTATCAAGAGCCTTGAAGAGGTCCACTGCATTAGGTACATCATGCCCAGTGCTGACCGGTTCGTCCGCCGGCCTCTTCAGAAACCCCCCACCAACACCGTCAGGTAGTCCCTTGACGTGACTGGCTTCAAAAAATGTCCATGTTCTTCAAGCCCTTTCTCTCCAGTGTGGTGCTGAACAGAAAGAAGTTGCCTACTGAGTGCAGGGATGTCCATGGCTAAAAAAGTGTAATGCGGACACAGCAGTGAGGTTCCACCTCAGCAGGGCCTCCGCCTGCATTATGGAAATCCAGTTACTGTCCTGCATATTTGATCTGGCACAGGTTTTATGCCGGATTCCTGATGCAACCCTCCCGTTTGACCCGGGCTTGGGACCGGCACTGAGAGTGCATTAGCTTGTGCAACCTCAGGGGCCGGGTTTGGCACCTGCTGTAGGGCTCATCGTGCGCATCAGTGACCCTTGGGAGCCCAGGACCCTCTCTTTGGTCCTTCCTCGGACCACTTTTGGTAGATACTGACCACTGCATCCCGGGAACACTCCAGAAGACCTGCTGTTTTGCTCTGATGCTCTGACCCGGTCGTCTAGCCAGCACAATCTGGCCCTTGTCAAAGTCACTCAGATCCTTACGCTTGCCCATTTTTCCTGCTTCCAACACATCAACTTTGAGAGCTGACCGTTCCCTTGCTGCCTAATATATCCCACCCCTTGACAAGTACCACTGTAATGAGATACTCAACGTTATGGCTGATTGGTGTAACCCTGCTTACTACACGTGTAATAGGTTAGCGAGAAAATAGATGCTGAACAGACTCGGACCGCTTGTGTGTTCGACGTGAGAATAACAGATTACATTCTAACAACATCTTGCTGACGTTTTGCCGAGGATAACAAACATGATTAGAACAGGATAATAATCATCAACTCGTCTGTTACTCTGTATTAATGCACAGAACGAGCGAAACAGCTCGCGTTACATTAGCTACTGCTTTTTAGCCTCGTCAGTATCCAGGCAACCAAAACACGCCACTGAGCAGCACATGTATTTCTATTAAAATATAAATTACATCAAACCATTAGGGGATGTCACAGAAAAAAAAAAGAAGTCTGTAAATGGTAAAACTGCAGTGGTAATAAAAGATTAGAAAGGTACTGATGATTACATTGTTTACCAGGTCAAACTAACGAGTTAGTCAAGTTAAAGAACGAGATAATATCTTGACTTACTAAGTCAAAATAATAAAATATGTTGCAACAGGTCTTCTGTAGAGTTCATGCTTTAAACTGTTTTTTTTTTTTGAGAATTTTCTGAAATATAATTTATAATATTATATATATCTATAGTTTGAAACGTCCTAGGCCTCTTTTTTTTTAAAGAGGTGACAATTCGAATAGATATTTGTAAGCGGATTTGATGAAGTGCAGAAGGCTGAGAGCGATTTCGCTGTGAGTTTCAGTAAAGAGCGTCGCTCCATTACTGATAAAAAGCTTGTAGATGGATTATTTAAAAAAAACAAAAAAAAAACACTTTTCCACTTTAAACACAGCTGGAAGTGCTGCAGTTAGCGCTCGCAATCATTTACATCATTTACGCTCTTGAAAAAGATTAAAAATGCTTTAGACACTTTAGAAAGAGCATTTCCTGTTCCTGTTTGGTGAAGGAGGACCGAGCGAGGGGAACTTAGATTCCGCTCCTCTACGTTTGAGTGCTGAAAAGAAGCATATTATAAAAAAGGAGGAGGGGTAACATCAGGGTGAGGCGTGATGTTTGAGACATTTCGTTAGATTTATTACAGAGATTTATTAAAGACCAAACAGCAGCTCTGTTTTCCTCCTCGGATCTGAAGTCCTGAGACTCAAATACAGATCCGGACTGGAGCTGGAGTATTTGTGGGATTTTTGGTTTTGTTTTGGGGTTTTTTTTGCCAGAAAACCCGTCTTCATTAGGACCCAGCAGGATGAAACAGAAAAGTCACACAGTCAGTGCGAGGTTTTCACTTTAATTTGGAGTTCAGAGAACGGCTCGCCGAATCTTACAATCTTACAATCTTCAAAGCCTAAAGACGAAAGCAAATCTGATATAAGGTTCGATGATGTGCATTCTGAGCTGCTTATCTGCTCAGCACGGTTGTAAAGAGTGATTATTTGAGTTACTGTTGGCTTCCTGTCAGCTCAGACCAGTCTGGTCATTCTCCTCTGATCCTCTCATCAACAAGGTGTTTCGGCCTGCAGATCCTCCGCTCACAGGAGGTTTTTTTGTTTGTTTTTCGCACCGTTCTGTGTAAACTCTAGAGACTGTTGCGTGTGTGAAAAATCCCAGATGATCAGCAGCTTCTGAAATACTCAAACCAGCCCATCTGGAACCGACAAACATGCTGGTTAAGTTCAAGAGATCACCCTTTTTCTTCATTCTGGTGCTTGACGTGAACATTAACTGAAGCTCTTGGCCTGTATCTGCATGACTTTATGCATTGTGCTGCTGCCACATGATTGGCTGATTAGATAACTGCATGAACGTGCAGGTGTACCTAATAAAGTGGAGGGTGAGTGTGTGTACTCGTCTCATTTGCATATTGTGAGGAACGTGCATGAAGCGCTCGCTGCAATTCCACACACCACAACGCTCACAAGTCTCTGTAGATGTGCATGCGTGTGTGTGTGTGTGTGTGTGTGTGTTCGTTCGACATGCTACAATTTAAATCCATACACTTCACTTATTTAAATTATTTTCTGACATTTATGAGATTAACACGAGCTATAAACTCTTTATAAATGAGTCACTGAGCCAGAAATATTCACACCGTGTGTGTGTGTGTGTGTGTGTGTGTGTGTGTGTGTGTGTGTGTGTGTGTGTGTGTGCGATCATTAGACATTCTGACAGGCACAGAACAGGTACAAAAAAAAGCCATCGTTTTTCATTCCTGGGACCAGCACCATTAAAATCTCACCAGTGTGTGTTAATAAATATTGTGTGTGTGTGTGTGTGTGTGTGTGTTTCTGCCTTACATCTGTATTTATTTGTTTCTGTATTTACAGACGGATAAATGTGTCTATAAATACAAACAGAAATAGACAGTTGAACAGACAGGCAGACAAATCAGAAAGACTGATACATGGACAGACAGACGGAAAGACAAACAGGCAGACAGACAAATGGATACACAGACAGACAGATGAAGAGATAAATGGATAGGTAGACAGCTGGACAGAAAGACAGACATATAGAAAGAGATGGATAGATAGATAGATAGATAGATAGATAGATAGATAGATAGATAGATAGAGAGAGAGAGACAGACAGATAGACAATAGATAGACAGAAAGGTAAACATAGACACACAGAGAGACAGACACACACAAA
Organism: Pangasius krempfi; assembly: GCA_037576825.1. Classification (NCBI taxonomy): domain Eukaryota; kingdom Metazoa; phylum Chordata; class Actinopteri; order Siluriformes; family Pangasiidae; genus Pangasius; species Pangasius krempfi. The sequence continues at coordinate 23,253,197 of CM074977.1, forward strand.
AACAGAGAGAGAGAGAGAAAGACTGAGACAGGCAGATAGAGAGAGAGAGAGAGAGACAGATGGATTGCTGGCGAGTGAGAGTGAGACAGGTGTGTTGTGGTTGCGCAGCGGTGCAGGTCTGTCGCTCCATACCGCTCTGAACACTTCAACACATCTCCCCTGATCGCTGAGTCACCGTTTCCATGGCAACCAGGAGGCGTCAGGCCAGGAAGCAGGAGTTCGGGATCATTTTTGGACGAGTTGATGCCAACTCACTGAGGACCAGCCAGAGAGACAGACAGGCAGACAGACAGATGGACAGAGAGACAGATGGACTGACAGGCAGACATGCAGACAGACAGAAGGACAGAGAGATGAAGAGATGGATATGCAGACAAATGGAAAGATAGAGAGCTGTAAAAATAGAGACAGACAGATATTTGCGGACAGACAGATAGCTGTTCAGAGAGATGGACATATAGACAGATTGACAAATGGACAGAAAGACAGACAAATGGACATAAACTCACAGAAAGACAGATAGACAGATGAGGCAACTGACATGTAAACAATTAAAAGGATAGACAGACAGCTGCACAGATAGAGACAGACAGGTATATAAGGACAGACAGACAGATGAATAGATAGATGGACAGGAAGGCAGTCAGACAGATGGACAAACAGATATATGGACAGCCAGATAGACTGGCATGCAAACAGACAGACTGACAGATGGACATGAACAGACAAATGGACAGACAGATAGCTGGGAAGATAGAGGACAGACAGAATGAGACAGATGGACAGAAACTCATAGAAAGGCAGACAGATGACAAGATGGACATATGGGCAGACAGACAGATGGACAGACAGATGAATAGACAGATGGACAGCTTGGCAGACAGATAGCCATATTGAGAGATGGACAGAAACTCATAGAAAGGCAGACAGATGACAAGATGGGCATATGGGCAGACAGACAGATGGACAGACAGATGACGAAATGGACATACGGACACTCAGACTGGATTAGAGACGCCACAGATCTGCAGAATGTGGGCTTTTCCCCCTTGTTTTTAGAGCTTAAATCTGGCAGTGTGCTGAGCATCATGGGAAATTTGTCCCTAAATAAATAATCAGTGGAGACAGAGAGAATGAAGAGAGCAGCAGACCGTGGTGTCGGGTTCAGGGATTCGGGGACAGAGAGTGCCTCTGTGATGCTATTCACACGGACAAACATCCGTACTGAACTGTCTGTACAGATCGACGAATGCTGTGGGTTCACAGTAACAACACACACACACACACACACACACACACACACACACGATTCAGGTCCCTAAAAACAGAAACCGATCCCGCGTGACGCTCGGCAAAAGGACACAGAGCTGCCGCTGTCTGAAACTGAGAAACGAATGAAGGTTGCGTGTGTTCAATTCCACACGAACACACACACATGGGAAACGTCGCCATAACCCCAAACTGCACGTTACTAGGAATCGCCTAGGAAGAGCTCTCTGAAGAGCCTACAGCTAGCGCCAGGCCAATGAAAGCAGAGTCTTGAGAGCAAAAGTTTGTACGCCTCAGGTCTTTCCACAGGAAATGTATCTTTATTTTATGATTCATCTCCATGGAAGAGTATCTGACGACGACAACGATCCGAAACACGCAAGACTGAACAACGCTAAAGCGGCGAAGGCTGGCGGAGTTCGAGCAGAGATGCTGCAATGAATGAAAGTGCAGTTTTGTAGAATATAATACTGAAACTAGTGAGATTTTTCCACCAGTAAAATATTTAACATCAATTACATTTTGTCTGGGTGTGCAAACTTTTGCAATCAACTCTAGATGAAAAAACACTCAGGGAAATAATCATGACTCTAAAAAAAAAAAAGATTTATTTCAATAATATGTTTTATATATTTAGATTTATCTAGACTTTTAAAAGTAGCGGGATACAATTCGTTACTCAGAGTTATGGGCATGTCGTGATTAAATATCCGTCAGGAGTGTAGTTAGGGACTAACTGAAGTACCCTAGCTAGTACAGAATACACACCTTGCCCTGTAGGGCTCTGTTTCAGACACAGTGTCCGTCTCGAGTTCCTCTCTGCCTCCGGTTCCAGTAAACTGACGTCTGACCTTTCGTCTGCTGTTTATATCCGCTGCATGAGGGGTTCACGCTTGGGTTACTAGAAAAGCGAAACCCTACTAGACGTGAGTCGCTCTTCACCGCACTGCTCGGTTCAAGTCCATTTTAATTTGTATAGCAGCTTCACAGAAATAAATACATTCAGGATATAAGTTGTAAATGTGTGAGTTCATCCCTAATGAGCGAGCCAGAGGCGACGGTGGTGAGGAAAAGCTCCCTGAGATGATATGAGGAAGAAACCTTGAGATAAAGGCAGGGAAAAAAAGGAGATCGTGAGTTCGAAGCCTGATAATGCTACAGGAGTCCAAGAGAGCAAAGCCGGTCATGCTGTCTGGGTGGGAGGGGCATTATCTGTCTCCCCTGTCAATCACGGCAACACTAGCCAATCATGGGTGTCTGTGATATCGTGCATGAGGAAGAGGGCGGATATCACTTTCCTGCGTGCTGGGAGAGAAGTGGAAATTGTTCGAGATCAGATTAGCAAGAAAGCTTTGTAGGGATTGTTATGGTGCCATGTTTAAACACAGTGCCTGATGCATGATGCATGATGGTTACCTCACCAACCTCTTTATCCAATCAAGCTCATAACAACACCGTGAAAAATACTGACAGCGTACGATATTTTACAGAAAAATCCTTCGAGGAAAGAACAGTTTGATCTTTTTGTTTCCTTTTGTACAAAAGAGTGTGCGAGGAGAACTTCGTAAGGATTTCGTAATAAACGTTTCCTTTCCTTCTGCCCACGGGTGTCCGTGACGTTTCTAGACTTTAGGTTTGAAAATTCCAAACCTGGTAGTTTTTTTTTTTTAAACGTCGAAATCTGAAGTAATCCCTAATCTTTTATCTGAGATTTCCTCAGTGCTGCGTACGCTGTGTAACGATAAACTCGGAAAGGGCGATAAAGCGTTACGCAGGTATCACGATAACGCGTGACGACACACCGAGCTGATGCGTATCTTTCTCGCGCTGAATCGTTCAGAGGCGAGTAGTAAAGAGGAATAAGAGCTCGGGGCTGTAATCTGCCACACAGCTGCTGGAACGTAATTGAAATTTTATTGATGTTTCGGAGGATGATCTTTTTTCCTGAAGCTAATTAGATTATTTGCCAAGCGGCATAATTTTTTTTTCACGGCCTTTCCTCTGACGTTTGTAAGGAATATATAACCTCGTTTTTTTCTTTCCTGCTCAGATTCTGTATCCAGCTGTCTCTCTGAACGATAAAACTGACCCCATGATCATCCTCCTGCTGTCAAAAACGGACACTTCTCCCGTTTTATACTAAATAGCAGTTATTTTTTTGAAGTAAATCGGTCATTCAAAACTGTATGGTGTGGTATAAGAAGAGTAAAACATGGGACATGCTGTTACTTCCTGACGTTGATTATTTTCCTCTAACGGCACAGCACAAAGTATTCTGACTTTTATTTCATCCAGTATCAAACAGCCCTAGTTTAATCCTTTCACTCATCTTGAACGCATGATTCTGATTACGCCATCATCCAAATTAGGCTCTTTTCGTTTCCCACGTTCTATATTTGGTCATGACTTCCTTCTCGAAGCCTCAGTAATAGCGATAGCTGAGAGAAGAAAAGGATTGGATTCGCTTTCCATATTATCAAGTATCTCCTACTGGGTGTCTTCCGGATTATGGAATCTGATTACGGTTTTCTTCGGTTGGGTCATTATGTCGGGTCATTATGTCATAATTATGTCACAATGTGTGTCCGTCCTGTGTGGTGTTATTTATTTATTTGTTTGTTTGTTTATTTGTGGCTTTAAATATTAAGGACAAACACTAAACCGTCACACTGAATCGAAGTGAAGTGACTTGTATCTGCATTAAAACAGATTTTAGTTATTTTTCCACTATGTCTAGTGCAAATTTGATCCGCCTATCACTCTTCACTCCACATTAGGGCTGCACAATATATCGAAATTATCGAAACATCGCAAATGTAAATATCGCGATATGCATACCGCAAGGGCTCGCGATAACGGAATGATTTTAATACTTCAAAAAGTTACGAAAAATTCTACGTTTTAGGGCGACGTAGACAGCAGAGAATGCTTTCCTTTCCTCAGAAGAACATGAAACATTTATGGTGGTTATGTCATTTTCAGTTTTTAAATATATATATATATATATATAATTAAAATTGATTTTACACACTTCCAGCATTATAGTACCGCATATCGCACTATTTAACAAGTTATCGCATATTGCGTTTTTCTGAAATATCGTCAGAACATCAGATTCTTCCCACGAGACAACGTCAGAACATCAGATTCTTCCTACAAGACAACGTCAGAACATCAGATTCTTCCTACAATACAAAGTCAGAACATCAGATTCTTCCTACAATACAAAGTCAGAACATCAGATTCTTCCCACGAGACAACGTCAGAACATCAGATTCTTCCCACGAGACAACGTCAGAACATCAGATTCTTCCCACGAGACAACGTCAGGACATCAGATTCTTCCTACAAGACGTCAGAACATCAGATTCTTCCTACGAGACGTCAGAACATCAGATTCTTCCTACAAGACGTCAGAACATCAGATTCTTCCTACAAGACGTCAGAACATCAGATTCTTCCTACGAGACAACGTCAGAACATCAGATTCTTCCCACGAGACAACGTCAGAACATCAGATTCTTCCTACAAGACGTCAGAACATCCGATTCTTCCCACGAGACAACGTCAGAACATCAGATTCTTCCCACGAGACAACGTCAGAACATCAGATTCTTCCTACAAGACGTCAGAACATCAGATTCTTCCCACGAGACAACGTCAGAACATCAGATTCTTCCTACAATACAAAGTCAGAACATCAGATTCTTCCTACAAGACGTCAGAACATCAGATTCTTCCCACAAGACAACGTCAGAACATCAGATTCTTCCCACAAGACAACGTCAGAACATCAGATTCTTCTCACAAGACAACGTCAGAACATCAGATTCTTCCCACAAGACAACGTCAGAACATCAGATTCTTCTCACAAGACAACGTCAGAACATCAGATTCTTCCTACAAGACAAGTAAACGTCTGAAACTGCTTTTCCGCAGTGGAACAAAACCCGACTCAATCCAAGCTACCTGACGTGGTGGACTTCGTTTAAAAATCAACTCGCTGACGGTATAAAGAACAAGTCCTGTAGTGCAAGTGCATGAAAACACGTGCGGGCCTTTTAATGGCCACTTCTTAAACAGAAACAGCTGAAAATATAACATGCTCCAGGACGTCACTGACTGATTAACACTAAGCAGGTTGCTGATTTTGGTATCAGTGTCATCGTTATCGGTATCGATGCAGCGCTGATATTGTCTTTTGTGACTGATTTGCGACTTTCAGGAACGTTAGTTTCATGTTTTGCCCATTTCCTCTAATTTTAACATTCAGTGATAATAATAAGGGATTTTTGGAGCGTGTTCTTTCTCCGCTGCTCCATGTGGGATTTGGAAGCATAGGCCTTGCGATATAAAAATAAAAACTTCTGCAACTCATTAAAAATTGATCACGGGCATCGTTGCTGTGTTAGCACCAACCGAGTCGCAATGAACAATTCATAAGACGACACGGCCAGGCTGCAGCAGGTTGTTTTTAGTTGCTGGGGTTTTTTTTTTTTTTGGCCATCTCGGTGCAGAATAATTATTAGCGGTGCTAGGTGCTTTCAGAACGAGTGCAGATTTTCCCTTGTGCAGTTGACAAACTCTCAGAAATGAATCAATACGCTCTTCTGGTGCTCTTTTTACTCCGGCGAAGTGAGATTTTCTGAAGAGCTTCGCTTTATATCTTATTCATCGTGTGCTGAAACTGACAGAGCTTTTTTTTTTCTTCTCTCCAGCACTTAGTGCCAAGTGCGCACTGAAGGGGGCTTTAGAGCGCTGAAACAGATCGAGTGTTTGATAGGCACATGGGGCACAAGGCAACGCTACAGTGGACCTTAACAGCCCAATTAATGTCCTTCAAAGCAGAAATAATGACTGGATAGAAGAGTTCTGATTAGAATTCGAGGAATCGTGTGGACGCCGATGTCGCTACAGCGAACATGCTGAACGTCCTAATTGCTAGTCGGCTCATTAACGGTTTGAGGTGCGAGAGACACAAATCATTAGCTAAATCTGGACACACGTACGACCTCTCACATCATATCTAACTTTATTTTAACTACAATCAGTTATACTTAGAATTATATACTTATACTTTATACTACATGTTTTGCTGAAACTAGATATAAACAGCGATTCCTCATCAGTTAATAAAACAAACAAACAAAAAACAAAAACTGCGAAACTCTCTGTCCTGAAGATGTCAGACAAGTGAAAGTTACAGCTTTACCTCTGACTGTTACAAAGCGCTGACACTGGAGACTCCTTCCACAAATGCTACATAAACAGCAGAAACCTTCACCATATCAGCCATTACACACGTTTTTTAATCAGTTTATGTGAAGCGTCTGCCATGGACGTCCCTGTTAATGAGCTGTTACTAAAGAAAGAAAGAAAGAAAGAAAGAAAGAAGAAAGAGTGAAAAAGCAAGATGAAAAAATGAAGAAAAAAGGAAAATGGCAAGAAAGAAATAGAGAAAAAAACTCAAGAAGGAAAGAACACGTTTTTTTAATCTGTTTATGTGGAGTGTCCACAGTTCACCTCCCTGTGAATGAGCCGTTACTATGGAAATGATAAAGTATCAGAGTGAGCGTATAATATAATATTTATATAATTATATAATATAATAATGTAAACCTGCACTACTGTCAGAGCTGCTGTTAATGAAAATTAATCTGCACCTTCTGACCAATCACAGTCCAGAATTCAGGAGCGTACTGGAGCCAGTGGCGCTGCACACCAGGTGTAAAACGGGCTTCGTCGTTTAAATACCGGGAATCACTGTAAATTTTTCATGCTGTGGTTGATATTTTCTATGTATTAGATATATTCGAAAGCACTGGAGTAGAGATGGCACTGATGTGACACCCAGTACCAGTATTAGTATCAGTGCCATTAGTATCTGTACCAGTATCAGCACCAGTATCAGTATCAATACCAGTACTGGTATCTGTACCAGTATCAGTATCAATACCAGTACTAGTATCAATACCAGTACTAGTATCTGTACCAGTATCAGCACCAATATCAGTATCAATACCAGTACTGGTATCTGTACCAGTATCAGCACCAATATCA
>CM074977.1:23285238-23311537 GCA_037576825.1 Pangasius krempfi
CTTCTATGAGTGTTTCCGTAAAGAAGGCGTGGCTTCTATGAGTGTTTCAGTAAAGAAGGCGTGGCTTCCATGAGTGTCAGCTTCATTAAAGAACGCGTAGCTTCTGTGAGTGTCCGTTTCAGTAAAGGAGGCGTGGCCTATTTGCTAGTGAGGAGAAATTCGATTAGAACTATTCGAACTATTCGTTTCGACGAATCAGCCGTGAGATGATTTATCAGGTGACTTGTGTGGTAGGAAGATGCTGATGGCGTTACAGCGTCTCCTCTGCTGCTAAAACAGGCGACGACATGCGAAACATGAAATGTTAATGCGCAGTGCATTATGGGATGCGCTCTAATGTATGCGCTGGCACGTAAACGATCAGACAGCAGTCACAGGGACTCGAGTGTGTGTGTGTGTGTGAATAAAGCACAATCTCTATGGCACGACACATTACTGCCGGATCAAAACACGAGCAGAAATCACATCAGGTCATCCTGGTGCTCGGGGAAAGCCTAGCGCTGATGTATCATCACGGTTCTATTTGCTTTCAACGCGTACAATGTGCACGTTTGTTCCGAGCGACGTGTTGATCCTTACTGTGCTTTCACATCCTTAATATTAACATTGAGTCGCTGAGAAACTCATAAAGCGTTAATCCCTCTGTAATACACCACACTCACGTCTGCAAAATGATGAGAGGCAGATTACAGCGGGCTTTGTGTTTTCTCCAGGAGGATTATTCTGCCCCCTGTCGCTAGCAGCCCTTATTTATTTCTTTTTAATGATCAGTTCAGAAAAAAAAGCACTTTTTTGGAAAAAAAAAAAAAGCGCTGCGTTTGTTTACATTTCTCCAGAAAATAATTTATAGATTATTAACTTCACATCTGGAACATAATAATCTGTCCATTCTGTATGTTTCAGTTTTTATAGAGCTGCTTTTAGACTATAATTAATTATATAATAGATCAATTTTATTTGGTTTTCTTTAATATGTTACTTTTACTATATGATATATTTTTAATGTTATTAGATATTGTTTATTTCATCTCTTTACATATTTGAATTTTATTTACATCAATATATAATTTTATAAGGTTTTAAAAATTCGAATTGAATGCTATTTTAAGCACAAGCACCACCACTAAAAATGATTATATTTCTAATCATTTTTAATAAAAACAATTTTCCTTTTTTATACTATTATAAATGAACACTGTTCATTTATTCTACTCTACATGTACCATGAACATAAAGTTCGACAGGTTGGTTTTTCTTTTAAGCTCTCCGTGCTGAATAAATCATCTGGAAAACAAAGCGAATTTCCTAAAATATAAAATGTTCCGTATTCCATGTAAAAAAATTTTTTTAAAATGAATTAATGAACTAATTAATAGACGTCTGTGTTTTAGGGGTGTGTATCTCACCTTAAAGGATTTAAGTATATATTCTGAGGAACACCACACACACACACACACACACACACACACACACACACACACACACACAAGGATCTGTTCCAGGTTTTTAAATAACACACTGGAGTACTGAGCCTCAGCAGGGGGATGGTTTGATATTTCTGGAGTCAGAGCTCCCCCACTGGCCGGACGCTGACATGACACGCTGAAACTCAGACCTGAGCCACACTGAAGTCCAATCTGCTCGGTTTAAAATGATAAACAGCAGGAGTAACAGCTCAGGGTCACAGATAACTCACTTAAAGCAGCAGTAAACGACTTCAGGAGAAATACTGGGGTTCCAGTTGATTAATGTTAAAATGTTCAGCTGTTATTATATTAGTATATTTGTTAGAGTTAGAGCCTGGAAGAAGCTGAGAAGAATGGAAAGGAGAAAAGAAAGAAAGAGTGATATGTATGTGGTGTTGAGGTATGAGGTATTCTTTATAAGATGTGATCTGTATCCTCATTTAAATCTACAAACCCTGGGGGCGGAGCCTAATATACCACGATACGGAAATATAGAATGCTCTTATTGGAAAATAAACTACCTCGGGCTGAGGACAGTGACTCCGGTCCAGCACAACAGCACCACAACAGCACCACAACACCACACCCCGGCACCACACTAGCACCATACTAACACCACACTCCAGCACCACACCAAACCCAAGCACCACAACACCACACTCCAGCACCACAACAGCACTATACCCCATCACCACAACACCACACTCCAGCACCACACTAGCACCATACTAACACCACACTCCAGCACCACAACAGCACACCAGCACTATACCCCATCACCACAACACCACACTCCAGCACCACACTAGCACCATACTAACACCACACTCCAGCACCACAACAGCACACCAGCACCACACTAGCACCATACTAACACCACACCAACACCACACCCCATCACCACAACACCACACCAACACCACACTAACACCAGCACCATACCAGCATCACACTAATGCCACACCCCAGCACCAAAACACCACACCAACACCATAACAGCACCACACCAGCATCACAATAGCACCACAACACCACACCCCAGAAACACACCCCGGCACCACAACAGCATCACCACAACACCACCCCAGCACCACACCAGCACCACAACAGCACAACAACAGCACAACAACAGCAGCGCTTCTCTCTCTGTCTGTCTCTCTGTCTCCGTCTGTTTCTTTCTGTCTCTGTCTCCCTGTCTGTCTCACACTCTTTCTGTCTCACTCTCTGTGTCTGCCTCGGCCTCTCACTCTGTTTCTCTTTGTCACACTCTCTCATTCTCTCTCTTCCTCTCTGTCTCTCTGTGTCTTACTCCCTCTCCATCTCATTCTCTTTCTCTCTGTCTCACTCTCTTGCTCTCTCACTCTGTCTCTCTTTCTGTGTGTGTGTGTCATCTGTATATGTCATTCTTCTTTCTGTCTTTCTTTCTTTCAAGTAGAAATATGTAAGATGTAATCATTGGTAAACGCAGTGGTGTAGGAGGAATAAAACACCTATGGGCATGCTGTTACAGGAAAGTAATCAACCTCAGGGTGGTAACAGTAACTCCGCTTCATTACACAATGTCCTGTTGTTGATTACTTTCCTGTAACAGCACCACACACAGTGTTTTGTTCCATACTTAATAAATCGGAGGTATGTACCTTGTTCTTGTCTGTAATAAAAACAGGTTGCTGCTCGTTCCCGGTTTCTCAGAGATGCTCGATCATGTCGACCCAGTAAACTGCAGCCAGAGTTTAAACTTAAAGTGGATCAGAGCATAAACACACACACACACACATATGGTTATTCTTATCCCTGAGAGTGAGACACAAGTCGAACTGCAGATAGAGACTGAGAGAGACAGAGAAAAGGAGAGAAGGAGAGAGGGACAGATAGAGAGACTGAGAGAGGGAGAGACTGACTGATAGGAGGAGTGAGGGACAGACAGAGAGAAGGAGAGAGGGAGAGACGGAGTGACAGAGAGGGTGAGACTGGGAGAGGGAGAGAGGGAGAGACTGAGAGACAGATAGGGAGAGACAGAGGAGAGAAGGAGAGAGGGAATGTGTGTACTCTGTTCTATCCACATAACCTAAAAAAGGCGTGCGGCGTGGCCATGTGTACAGGCCCACTGTCAGCGCTAAAGATAAACAGCTGTAAACACTTTCACTCATCACACATCTGGAACACGCTTAACATCAGCAAGGCCAAGAGAACATCCCGCTAACCCCGCTAAAGATAAACTCGAGATAGCTTACTGCACCATGCCGCCATTACACTGGCACATCAGCACAACCACAACTACAACCACAGCCACAGCTATAACTACAGCTACAACCACAAGCACAGATACAACTACAACCACAGCTATAACTACAACTACATCCACGACCACAGACATAACTACAACCAAAACCACAGATGCAACTACAACCACAGCCACGGCTATAACTACAGAGCACAACTACAGACACAACTACAACCACAACTATAGATATAACTACAGCTACAATTACAACCTCAACTATAACCACAACTACAGGTACAACTACAACCACAACTACAGCCACAACTATAACCACAACTGCAGAAACCGATACAACTACAATCACAACAATGACTACTACAGATATAACTACAACCACAACCACAGCCACAGCTATAACTACAACTACAACCACAAGCACAGATACAACTACAACCACAGCCACAGCTATAACTGCAACTACAACCACAACTACAGACACAACTGCAACAACAACTTCAGATACAGGCACAACTACAACCACAACTATAGATATAACTACAGCTACAATTACAACCACAGCCTCAACCACAACCACAAATACTGATACAACTACAACCACAACTACAACCACAACTACAGGTACAACTACAACCACAACTACAGCCACAACTATAACCACAACTACAGAAACCGATACAACTACAACCACAACAACGACTACTACAGATATAACTACAACCACAACAACAGCCACAGTTATATCTACAACCACAGCCACAACTATAATTACAGCCACAGCTATAACCACAACTACAACCACAAATACAACTACAACCCAGCTATAACCATAACTACAGCCACAACCACAGGTATAACTACAACTACAGCCACAACTATAACTACAAGTATAACCATAACTGCACCTATAATTACATCTACAACCACAACTATAAACCACAACTACAACCACAACCACTATTATAACTACAACCACAGCTACAGCTATAACTACAAGTACAACCACAACCACACCCACAGCTATAACTACAGCCACAGCTACAACTATAAATACAACCACAGCTATAACTACAAGTACAACCACAACCACACCCACAGCTATAACTACAGCCACAGCTACAACTATAACTACAACCACAGCCACAGCTATAACTACAAATACAACCACAACTACAGATACAACTACAACCGCAACTTCTGTCACAGCTATAATTAAAACCACATCCACAGATATCACTACAACCACAACCACAGCCACAGATATAACTACAACTACAACCACAGCCTCAATGACAACTACAGTCCTAACTTTCAGCTAACAGTGAAAGAGAGAATGACGGAGTGATGGAGGAATGTTTATCACTCCAAATTCCATCACTTCTATAAAAACCTCACACTTCCAGTAGAAATGTGAAGATAGGAGAGCACACTGTACAACATTAAAAGTAACTATAAACAGATAGAAACTACAATGTCATTCTTTAATAGATAAAAAAAATAGAAATATGAAGATGTACATTATACAACTTTCCCCCATCTTAAATGTAACTATAAATGGATAAAACGTACGATGTGTCAAAGTGTAAATGTTGGTAAATTGCTGTGGTGTAAGAGGACTGAAACACTTGGGGACATGCTGTTATAGGAAAATAGTCAACTTCAGCATGGTGACAGCGACTCCGCTTAATCACACCACCGTGTTGTTGATTACTTTCCTTTAACAGCACAACACACAGTAAATATTCAGTCGATTCCACACGGGTTCACATGTAGGACACGTTTATCGTCAGAGAGGCTGAAAGAACATCCTGTTAATCTGAGTTTCATAAACACACACACACACACACATCTCTAATCACACTACACACTCATTACCCACACACAGACAGGGCTTAGATAAGAGTAAGACAGGGAGAGAGAGGTATAGAGAGAGAGAGAGAGAGGGAGAGAAATAGAGACAGAGAGACAGAGAGTGAATCAGTGAAAGAGAGAGAGAGAGAAAGAGAGAGAGATCAGCGAGTGAGATAGAGAGACAGACAGGGAAAGACTGAGAGAGAATGATGGGGGAGGGAGAGAGACAGAGAGAGAGAGAGAGACTGACAGACAGAGGGAGAGAGAGAGAGAGAGACAGGGAGGAAGTAAATGAAAATCTCTCAGCAAACAGACTGAACAGCACACAACCACATGTAAAAAAAAAAAAAACAACCACATGTAAAAAAGCTTTGTTGATTAGATAAAGAAGAAAAAAACACTGGGTGTCATGTAGTTACAGGAAATTAATCAGTGACACTGTGGTGTGATGAAGCAGAGTTAATATTATTTTCCTATAACACCGCGTCCCCAAGTGTCTTATTCCTCTTACACTACAGCAATTTACCAATGATTTACCATTTTCTAAATAGGACATGGCATACTTTTTTATCCGTTTATAGTTACATTTAACGTTGCGAGACAAGTTAGTTTGTGTTGTCACTGACATTCTAGCAGCTATAAACAGTCGTTCCCTCACCAGCCTCTTTTTTTTTCTCTCTCTCTCTCTTGAAGTTAATAAGACGAATAAAACCACAGCTTGTCATTTTACTGAGAAACCACAAAAAGGCGTAAACACCTCGAACACTGGAGACTCCTTCCATAAACATAACATAAACATTTCTTAAAAATGTGTTTTGATTCATTTATGTCCAACATACCAGGCCCTGTGAATGAGCTGTTACTATGGAAACAATAGCGTATCAGAATGAGCGCATTAATGTAAACCTGCACTACTGTCAGAGCTGCTGTTATAGAAAATTAATCAACACCTTCCGACCAATCAGAATTCAGAATTCAACAGCGCCGTGGTATAAAAGCTATTATGCTACGATGTTTGAAAAAAAAATTGCACAATACACATCATGATATTTAGTGTACCAATTTATTAATTAATGAACCCATTGTGTAACCCCGCCCCTAACCCCACCCCTAACCCCACCCCTAACCCCACCCTTCACCTTTACCTCGATAGCGTTCTACACTAATTGAGTGGTGTGAATTGTGACAGATTTGTAAGTGTGAAATCATGGTGCTAAAATGTGTGTGTGAGACATTTTTGGCTGAAGACCGTGAGTGACTCAGCAGCACTGCGAAGACGATGAAGATGATGATGATGATGAAAGTGTAATCGTATCTTGTGTGACAACATAGTGAAATGTTACATCGCTATTCTTAGCCACGTTTTTTTTTTTCCTTCTTCCTCCCTTCTCTTCTCCATGACGAGGCTTTGAGATGTGTTCATTTAAACGCAACACGTCAGCGACGCCGCTCTTCAGGCAAGTGTCAAAACTCAACATCTCCGCTGATGCATAGAGGAGAAAAACCCTCTGATATGAGAACGAGTGTTATAAATAAACCTAGAGGGCAAAAAAAAAATTCCATTATGGTTTAAAAGTTTGTCGTGTCTGTGTGATTAATAACACCACTGTGTGTTCGAGCAAGCGCGTGAGCAGGAATGGAAGCTGAAAAGGAAGAAAAAAGGCCTTCCTTTTTTTGTTTGAGAGGAATATCAGATGTCGTCTGAATGATTTTTTTTTCTCCTGAAGGAGAAAAGAGGAGGATTAACATAAGCGTTTAATTTTAATAATTTCCGGAGCCAAATGAGGGGAAGAAAAAAAGCATAATGTCTCATTCTCCACTGACAGACTGCTGATGTTTCTCTTTTAATGGATCACATGAGACCTGGAGCAGAATGAGTTCATATTCACATCCAATTTAAAATGTAAAATAATTACATGTTCTTTAATAATTATATGCGAGTTATATTACCACTCAAAAGGACACGGAACTGGTGGGGTTTTTTTTTTTTGGTGTTGATCTTACCACAATATTCAGCATAAACACTGGGCCTCGTTTATTCATTTTCTTTTTGTAAAAAATGTTTTCAACCAAAAAAAAAAAATTCCTGCCAAATTCACAAACTTTTCTTGTACTCATGTTGGTAACCGACTATAAATTACCAAGCGCACTCATGGAGTTGCATATTTGCATTTAGCCACGCCTACAAAACTCCATAAAAGGAGAAGAGAGCTGAAAAGGACCAAAGAGCGTGCACTAAATCCTCCAAAACTACAGCTCAGCCATTGTATAGGGTGCCATTACTTTCATCCTAATTGAGCGGCGAGCCTTATTTGCTTTAATTTATGGATTTCTTTCTTTCAGATCAGTATTCCAAAGCGACTGAGTCTCACAATGCCGTGCTGATAGAGGTGCAGTGGGATTTATCCTTCACTTCATCTCTATGTAAAGCGAGCGATGCGGCAGAGCTTTAGTGCTTTATTCTGTTCAGCTCTCTCATCTCCTGTACACTCTGTACAGTCGGCTCAACCAGATCAGGTTCTAAAGCCTCTTTTATGCTAACACCACCATCGTCATCTAGTAGCTCGCTAACTATGTAGCTCTAAGTCAACATATAGCTGCACTGCATTCTGGGAGTCCAGAGTTTGCAGCAGTGTCTCCACTATTTCTACACTACTTCAAAAAAGTTATATTTTTTTTCTCTGGGTCTAGTTGAGACACTAAGATTTGCAGATTTGTCAGTGTGTGTGTGTGTGCCTGTTGTATCACAGGCAATCTGTTATGCCATGTAATACACTTCAGTTTATTGCAGAAGCTCTGTAAACACACACACACACACACACACGCACATAACGACGGCTCAGTGTTTGGAGTGTGTTCTTGCACCAGTTTTCGTTTCACTTCAAGTAATATACTCAGCAGGAATAATAACCCACGTCTCAGTTAATAATCAATTACACACACATGGTATTGTTATCATGGACGCTTCAGAATATTGTCACTACCCCGGCGTTCCAGTCGGGACGAGGATTCCTATTTTGGGCAGCGTTTGTGCTTGGAAGTCTGCTGAAGCTCTCATTTATAGTTCAAAGAAAAAGAAGAAGCAGGCAATTCCATAATTCTGCTCCACGGAGAAATCATATGCGTCACATGCAAGTTTTTCTTCCACATGTGATTGTATCAGTAATTTGTGACCACATATGAAAAAATTTAACGTAAAATTAAATGAATTGTGGCAAAATCCCATCCTGTTGTCCCTGTTATGGATGAAGACCAGCATTATTGGATTTGCCCAGATAAGTGTTCACATGTGGTATAGGAGCGTTGTCCAATCACATCACTAGACACTGGGGTTCTAGACTTACACCATGTCTACTGGAGGACTTTTGGGCTCAGCAGAATGATTCTAATGACACAGTAATTAATGTCTCTGTGCAGAGCTTAGAGGAGTGTGTGTGTGTGTGTGTGTGTGTGTGTGTGTGTGTCTCTGCTCTGTTTCACTTTCAGACTAAATTCAGGAAAATATGTTCTAACATAGAGAACACAATCCTACAATCCTACTAACAATGCTTCAGGAGTTGGCCTTGTTTACCGGGACTGATACATCTCACTCCCTCAAACAAACCTAAAGGAGGCCACGCCTTCTTTATTGTAAATGAGAGCACGCCTCCTCTAAAGGTACAAAGGCCACACCTGTTTTGCTAGGACTAAGGCACAGAGGCCACGCCTTCTTGTCTTCATTACTAGGACCAACAGACAGAGGTGACGCTTCCTGTATTATGACTAAAGATAAAGGCTACGCCTCCTTTTCTACACTACTAAACAGAGGCCTTGACTAATTTATTAGGACTATTAGACAGAGACCACGTTTCATCGTTTACTAGGACTAATGGTACAAAGGCCATGCCTCCTTTTTTTGACTGACAGGCACAGATGCCACACCTACTTTAATAAGGCTAAAGCACAGAGGCCACGCCTTGTTCTCTGTGATTGACAGGTAAGACCTGTGGACCATCTCCTCCTCACGGTTGCCATGGTTTCTAAGGTTGAAAGGGTGAGGCAGGAACATGTGAGTCGTGCTTTTCTTCTCAGTACAGATTGCTGGCTGGGGATGGATGATGCAGAACACACACACACACACACACACACAGCCTCAACCTGGCAGGAGCAGCGATGACATCACACACAGCCTGCTTGTATTAGCAAGACAGTCGAGAGAGAAAGAGAGAAAGGGGGAGAGAGAGAGAGAGAGAGAGAGAAAAGGTTTCTCTCAGGTGAAATTATAGTGTGTGTGTGTGTGTGTATGCTCTTTAATTCACACATTGTGGCCTGTCTCTCCTGTCACTGAGCATTGATTTGTTTCTCTTGCTGTGCCTCTGAAAGCATTCAATCACAGCCAATGATCATCCTCAAGCCCTGCCCACAGCAGTACGGCCAGTCCTTTAGCCAGTGTGTAGAACAATTTCAATAAAAAACAAAGGTTTTGTACAAAACTAGAAGGTTTATTCTGATAAACACCTTAATGGCACCCAGTTCCTACAACAACAAATCTACTTCTGTATGTGTGGCTTTTTTTTTAAATGTCAGAAAATTCTGAGCACGTCCTCACCCCTGATAAAAAATCATGTGAAGGACAGATGGATGTACGGAAAGGATTTCACACTGCTGATTCCATATAAGAAGGGCTCAGCTGAGGAAACTGTATGGCATGAAGCTTAGTGGAGAAATTCATCCCATTGAGGAGAAATATCCATAGCGGCTAAGCTGGGATTTGTAGTCATTACTGGCATGACAACTCAGCAAACACTGGAGTAGCGGAAATTGGTTTTCAATGTTAAATCCATGCGTGATGCCAATGACATTTTATTTTTTGTAATAAATAAAATAAGGCTACTGAACAACAAACATATGACTAGGTCAAAATGCAGAAGAATGTGCTTTAAGACCACTTGAGAGCATAGTATTACTTTAAAGCAGTCTAATTTTCAGTCCAGACTGTGCAGACAAATACTGGAACAGTAAAAGTGAGATAAAGAACCCTGCTACTACTCTTTAGCCAGTAACTGCTGGAGGGTCTTAAGTAGGATTGCACTCTCTGCTTATAACGTTATCCTGAAACTGGTTTTTGCCAGTGGAGATGGAGCAGAGCAGACGTTCACTCACTCCTCTAACCTCTGCTGAACAGAGACACTAATTTTGGTCATTAGATTGGTTCTGCTGAGGCTCACAGCCCAGAAACTCCATTAGTGTGGACATGGTGCAGGTCCCAAATTATTCAACACAAATTCTGTTTGGCAATAAAGCCCAGAAATCAGCCCTAAAGCCCAAATTTCAGCATAAAAATCCCAAACGCCATCCAGAATGCCCAAATAACAGCCTAAAAATCTTAAAAGTCATCCTAAAATCCCCAATCCCAGGCCTAAAGCCCAAACATCAGCCCTGAAGTCAAAATGACAGCCCTAATGTGCAAACATTAGCCTAAAAAGCACAAACTTCAGTCCTAAAGAAGTCACATCAGCCTTAAAACTAAAATATCAGTCCTAAAGACCACACATCAGCCCTAAAACCCAAACAGCACCCTGAAAGTCCAAACATCAGCCCTAAAACCCAAACATCATCCTGAAAGTCCAAACATCATCCTGAAAGACCAACATCAGTCCTAAAACCCAAACATTAAATCTAAAGTCCAAACATCACCCTAAAAAGCCCAAACATCGACCCTAAAGTCCAAACATCACCCGTAAAGACCAAACATCAGCCCTAAAGTCCAAACATCAGCCTTAAAAGCCCAAACATCAGCCCTAAAGTCCAAACATCAGCCTTAAAAGCCCAAACATCAACCCTAAAGTCCAAACATCAGCCCTAAAGACCAAACATCAGCCCTAAAATCCAAACATCAGCTCTAAAACCCAAACATCATCCTGAAAGACCAACATCAGCCCTAAAACCTAAACATTATCCTTAAAACCCATACATCAGCCCTAAAACCCAAACATCAACTCTGAAGTCCAAACATCACCCTAAAAAGCCCAAACATTGACCCTAAAGTCCAAACATCACCCGTAAAGACCAAACATCAGCCCTAAAGTCCAAACATCAGCCTTAAAAGCCCAAACATCAGCCCTAAAGTCCAAACATCAGCCTTAAAGTCCAAACATCAGCCCTAAAGACCAAACATCAGCTTTAAAACCAACACTTCAGCCCTAAAGTCCAAACATCAGCCCTAAAGACCAAACATCAGCTTTAAAACCAACATTTCACCCCCAAAGTCCAAACAACAGCCTAAAAAAGCATAAGCATCAGCCCTAAAGTCCAAAGATCAGCAAAAAACCCAAATGTCAGTCGCCTCTCAAATTGGTAATACAGTCCAAATTGCAATTGCTAAAGTAATATAGCCTGAATCCTGTTTAGTAATATAGTCTATCGTCAATAAAAGGGGTCTAAAAATGTACCTTTTTAAAAAGACTTTTAATGTTTAATGTTTAAACTTCTGTGTTAATCTCAGTTGGCAGCTGGTTTTAATTTTATTTTATTTTTTAATTGTTCTAATTGCTTTATATTATTATGACTCTTTTTTGTAGCACTTTGAGATTTTCTTTAAAATGTAAAGTGCTTTATAAATAAAATGTATTATTATTATTATTATTATTATTATTATTACTATGTCAGTCACCTCTCAAATTGGTAATACAGTCCAAATTGCAATTGCTAAAGTAATATAGCCTGAATCCCGTTTAGTAATTTAGTCTAAATTGGAAATATAGCACCAACTCCATTGCTAATATTTGTCAAATTAGCTTGGGTGACTGTCCAAATTTAATTTAGTAATATAACTCAAACCCAAATTTCTACATCAAAGCAAATATAACGATAGCTAATTCATCTAAAATGGTAATGTTTGCCAAATGGTATAATATTCCAAATTAGTAATATTACATATAGTAATATATGTTGTTAATTCCGTTAACACCAGATATCACCCAGACTGGTAACATGGCCTGAATGTAGTTTGGTATTAATGGATTAGAACGGTTAGTTTCAAACAAACTGAATGTACAGAGCCACAATCCTCACCATCAAACACACACACAACTGACGTGGTTTTCCTCAATCGAGCACACAGTGAGAGTCAATACACTTCTCGTCACTAAGCCGACCCCATCCACAGGCTGCCGTCTTTCCTGAATGTCACTCTATTCTGGTCTGACCACCTTCGGGTGATTAAATAAGGTCACTGTATTGGCTCGCAGCTTCACCACCCGGGGCTCAGGGGGAAAAAAAAAGTCAGTGTGGCTTCCCAAGAAAAAGCACTGAAATACACTGAGTAGAAAAATAGTCCATATTGTCAAATAATTTATAACACAAAATAAATGAGAATAGCATTTTCTAACACGTATGGTCTAACACGTGATGATGCTTTGTTAAAAACCGTGGTGTGATTAGTCTTAAAGGTGACCTCCAGGTTTGTAATTCACACTCCTTACTGATAACACCACGCGCTCAGTGTGTGCTTCCCTCGAGCTTTCCAATTACAGCCTAATTGCAATAATCCGAGATGAAGCACTCATGCTGCGTTCACTGGCTGCCATGCCATTTCAGCTCATCAAAACATATTCCCTGTTATTCACAGAGCAATCAGGCTCCAAACATTGAAGGCCCTTAAGGTAGAAATCAAGCGTGGCACTTTATCTTATCTTTGCTTTTGGTGATCAGAATTGGAATCTGTAGCTGTCACGTTTACGAAATTCTGATATCAGGATATTGTGTCATCTGATTGAATGATTCAGTGGAAGACAGTGGCCCTGCTAAGGAATAAACCACTCTGTGTGGTTCTGTTATAGGAAAATAATCAACAATGATGCTGTGTGATGAAACAGAGCTACAGTTACTATTCATTAGCCCTAAAGTGTTTTATTCCAAAGATTACAACTGTTATGTATTAAAGAATGATGTCATACTTTTTATCCATTTATACAAGTCAGTTCCTGTTCTCACTTACATTATAGCAGCTATAAACCATATAGCTCCCTCACCAGCCTCTCTTTATTCTCTCTCACTTTAATAAATAAAAAAAGCTTTTCACGTGAACTGTGAAACCACAAAGCATAACCTATGCACTGACACTGGAGACTCCTTCCATAAATAAAGTTAAATAAATGACATGAAATTTCATATCAGCGATTACTTTTTACTCAGCTAGATCACTTAAAAGCTGTTTCTCTCCAGCATTAGTAAAGAAACATCTTCATGTCATTAGTTTATTAGTATGAAAAAGACATTAGACACGCCACCATTTTCAGCACCACAGACAGCTTCAACTTCAAGCGTGCCAAAAAAGGAAAGGTCACTATTTGTCGCTTTTCTGCACATGTACTCGCTGAGGGATTTTTCTGTCTATGCCAGTTAGGCTGTGACTGGGTCAAGCTAATTGGCTCAAGAAACATTTTGGTGAAAAAAGAAAAGGAAAAGAACCCAAAGTCCCAGAAAAATATGGCATTATTCACATGCCAGACCTTTTTTTGTTGTATTCAAGATATTATAAATTTAATAAAATAAAATAAAAACAAAAAAAACGTATCCCAGACACCCGTAACATTTTACATCAAATAGAAAAGATCGCAACTTCTCCATGTGAAGGGAAAACATGAAAAGTTCCTATACAACCCCCTAAAAGGTTCCTTAAGGGTCCTTCAGGAAACCCTTAAAGAACGTTTCCCGGTTGCAAGGAGATCACGAGTTCGAATCCGTTCAATGCCACAGCCATCCGAGGCCGGGAGTCCAAGGAAGCAAGAATCGGCCATGCTCTCTGGGTGGGAGGGGGATGCTCTCTCCACCCTGCAACTCACAGCTTTGCTAGCCAATCATAGTTGTCTGTGAGGTCATGTATGCGGAAGAGGGCGGATAGCAGTCTTGGAGGAAGCGTTGTTAGCCTTCACCCTCTTCCCCGGGTTGGTAGCTGTTGTATGGTAGCGGAAAGCTCACTGGTGGGTGGGAATTGGCCAAGATTAGAGAAAAAATGAGAAGGAAAACCCTTTCAGGAAAGGAACTATTAACCCCTAAACTGTTTACATATATGACAATCGTTTCTGTAATACATTACGATATTCCGCATGATCAATATTGTCAATCTGATGTATGATGTATGATGTACAGTGTAGCGTTTGCACTCCCAAGGTGAAATCTGTCCTATTTAGAGGACAAAATGAGGACAGCTGCATTCTGAGGCTACATCTGAAGGCAGCATTGCAAGAACCTCATCATAAATTGTGATAATAATAGAAGTGCCAACACTGATGACAAGAAAATCCTAGCAGGCAGAGAGAAAAAAAGGCAGAATTTTACCACAAAAAGCTGAGACAACTGGCCTGACTGCTACCTAATTATTAGCAGTGCCTCCATTTTGTTTAAAAAAAGACAGTCACACCTTCTTGTTTTCTATCAGCTCAGAAGAGCATGGTTCGTGAATACACAGCTCAAAGCTCACCTAGATAAAGTTGAAGTGAAGTGAACGTAACCTCTACCCGAGGCAAATATGTCTTTTAGTCTTTCACGTACCGCGTCCTTTCCCCTTCGGTGAATTGTTTTTTTCCCGTTGGTGAATTTTGTTTTATCTAACTGTTATTTATCTGACAAAATAGGAACGTGTGTTTTCAGGTGTCTCCAGGTGCCACAAAATGTAAAATAATGGTTATGATATGAAAATGTAATATTTTAGCACACTTTTAGTGATTTGACTGTTCATGACCAGGTTCGTTATTTCAGTACTATATATGGAGTTTAATTCATTTGTACTAACGCACAGATCACGTGACGTCTTCACCAAGAACAAATTAGTGTTTAACACGTTGTCCAGTGGACAGTCCACATATCTCATGGTAGAGAGAGACATGGTCTGGTAGTAAGCGAAAATCGACTGGAGCACAGGGAACGTTTGGTAATTAACATACGGGACATTAGACACGTCAACGTTTCTCACCCTGCAGTCATCCCATCTTCAATCAAGCCGAAAAAAGTATCAGCCTGGTGAGCTTCTTTATTTATAGTTGAATGGTCATGAATGGTGATTGATTCATTGGTCATTCCTCTGCCACAAAAGTAAACCGAGGCAATTTCGCTAAAATCTATAAATCATTAATCCTATTTAGAGCCATTTTGAATTCCATACATCATAACAGCGGCGCTTTCTGACCAAAATTAATCACTACTGGTTAACATATTCACCTGTTCTGTCAATATTCTGAGAAATAACCATTCCCTTTAACCCTTATCCCTCAAAATGTAATGAAATGTTACAAAATTATTTATGACCATCATGACTGGTGTTTGATTAAATGTAGCCTGATGTATAATTAATTGCTGCTTGGCCATTATTGCAAAATTATTCTTCACTTCTATAAATTATAAATGTATATGTACACACGAAAAATGATTCCTGGGCTTCGTTAATGTTCTGCTATTTATTTATTTATTTATTTATTTTATCTATCTATTTATCCAATCTATGACCATAACATACAAGTAAGATTTTAAATAAGATGTAAAATTCACCTCCAGACTCCTGGTTTACAATTTTTTATACATTTAGCCACACCCACAAAACACCATAAAAGGCAAAATAGCAACTAAACGGTGAAAGAGCGCCTCCTAAGTGCGCTAAATCCGTAAGGCGCTATTACTTTTAATTGAACAGCTAGTCTTGATCGTCCTAATTTACGGATTTCTTTCAGGTCATTATTATGAAGCGAGAAAATGTTCACTAAAAACTTGGTGTGTAATTGAAATAAATAAGTGATTTAAACTCGACAGCGTAATCCGTTTACGAAATCGCAGTCACTCATCGACAGTTCTACGATCCGAACCCGAACATTCCAGTTTCACGTTATAAATTGTGCAAATTTACACAAAGTCAGGAGCGAAACGTAGGATACGAACATTCTTTCTGAATTTTCATGAACAGCTACCACTGGTGGAAATGCTCCTGTGAACGATTTACCAATAAATTTGTTTGTAAACAGCGTAATAAGCTAATAATTTAATGTTTTTAAAAAAGCGGAATAATTTTACGAAAAATTGGAATTTGAGCAAATCAGAAAAAAATCAACTAAAAATAAATTATATTTATAAAGAAATTAAAAATCTGGGCGGGGGGAAATCTGAATCACTTTTATCTAAATGAAGAGTGTGTGAATAAGGTGATGAGGTGAATCAGGTGTGTGTGTGTGTGTGTGTGTGTGTGTGTGTGTGTGCGCAATGAGAAAGAGAAAAACACACTCCTGGAAGTGGATGACTGCACCACTGTGTCATATGGAGGCGAATTGTAAATCCGTCTTTTCTTTCTTTATTTCTTTGTTTTGTTTTGTTTTTAAGGAAAAAGCGGAAACTCTTACGTCCTCGTCCTCGCGCGCGGTCCCGTGGCGGCGCTCGGGCCGGGGCTCAGGACTCTTGGTCGCCTTCTCGCGCGCACCGAGCAGACGGCTGGCCTCCGGGGGACCGGGGAAGGATGCACTGGTGTTGATCTTCCCCGTGAACCTCTGGTACAGAGAAGCCATGAGTGCAAGTGTGTGTGTGTGTGTGTGTGTGTGTGGAGAAACCCAAATACAACTGAAAAAACCGCTAGTGCATTTCAACTGTTGTTGTTGCTCTCTCTCTTTTTCTCTCTCTCTTTCTCTCTCTCTCCCTGAGCGAATGCACGCGGAGGGATGCTGTTTAATTCATGCAATGCTGTCCCCCCCCCCAATATCCAATCACTCGAGTATCGGACACTATCCTGTCCAAGTCTCTGCTTTAGATTCAGTGCACGTTGCTCATCTCAGTCTTCTCTCTTACGCACATGCACAGTATTTTCCAACACACAACACACACAGCAGTGTTTGATGTTTGATCCGCGATTGAAAAAAAAAAAAAAGGATTCAGGGAATGATGTCCTTCTCGTCCCTGCAAGTGAAGAGAGAGAGAGGATGTCCAGATGCAGGCAGGCGACGCGACGTGCATGAGAAGTGGGCTCGAGCCCTGATCTCCTGATTCCTGCTCCGTGATCCCTCACACACTGCTACAGAAGCACAGTACCACTGCGGGGAGATCACACACACACACACACACACGCGCGCGCGCGAGGTCTAATCTAATCCGAGTGCTGGATCATCAGGATCCTGTCTCGGCGTCGCAGGATGCTCGGTGTGTCAGCTCTCTCCCAGACCCTGCTCCTGTCTCACTTCTGGAGCTGAAGGTTGAAGTTACTGCAGGAAGATGTGAAGAGCTGCAGCGCCGCCCGGCGGCCAAACACAATCCTGTGTGCTGTAGTTGAACTCACTACTACATTTCCTTAGGAATGAGCGTTTGGCTCCTGAGAAAAAAGATTGATCTGAATCTAAATTTTGTAATGATAGCTGAATGATGTGCTACCTGCTCAGCCCATGGAGGAACGTTTACAAAAGAAAAAACAAAACAAAAACATACATAATAAAAAATAATCACAAGATTCGCTTTTCTGAAAGAAAACGAGATAGTAAGTGGCGCGAATGCGAAAATTACTTTAAACATTACATGTTCTTCTTTCAGAAACAAAAATCTCATGAAAATTTACAAAAAAAAATTCTTACAAGGTTTGCAAAAAAACAAAACAAAGAAACAAAAAAGATACATACTAAAAAAAAACCCGAAAATGGAAAATGATCTCGTGCGCACATGGAAATTTCTATACGATTTTTCCTCCTAAAAGAAAATGAGATAGTAAGTAGTGAGCATGTGGTAATTACCTAAAAAAATTACATCAGGTTTTTCTTTCAGAAAAAAAAAAATCTCATGAAAATTTACAAAAATATATATATATATATATATTGAAGGCACACTAGCTAATTTTCCATTCTCACAAGTTTTGCAAAAAAAAAAAAAAAAAACATACTAAAAATTTTTTTAATAAAATAAACAAAAAAATTCCTGATAATTATCCCGTGCACACATGGAAATTTCCATGATTTTTCTTCCTAAAAGAAAATGAGATAGTAATTGGTGAGTATGAGATAATCACCTAAAAACATTACATCATCTTCTTCTCTCAGAAAAAAAAAAATCTCATGAAAAATGTAAAAAAATATTTTTTTAAAGCACACTAGCTAATTTACTGTTCTCACAAGATTTTTTTTTTAAATTAATGGACATGATGTAACGTTTTCTTTAAGGTAATTATCACATGTTCACCACTTACTTTACTAACTCATTTTCTTTCAAAAAAAAAAAAAAATCTTGTAACTACAACAAATTTGCAAAAAACAAAACAAAACAAAAAAGTCCTGAAAATGGAAAATGATCTCGTGCACACATGGAAATTTCCATACGATTTTTCTTCCTAAAAGAAAACAAAATAGTAAGTGGTGAGCATGTGGTAATTTCCTAAAAAAGAATTACATCATTTTCTTCTTTCAGAAACAAAAAATCTAATGAAAATGTACAAAAAAATATTGAAAGTACACGAGCTAATTTTCAGCTCTCACAAGATTTGCAAAAAAAAAAAAAAAAAGAAACATAATACTAAAAAAATTCCTGAAAATGGAAAATTATCTCACGCACACATGGAAATTTCCATATGATTTTTCTTCCTGAATGAAAATGAGATAGTAAGCATGTGATGAGCATGTGGTAAATTTAAAAAAATTACACCATGTCCTTTTCTTTCAGAAAAAAAAAATTTTAAACAGAAAATTACCTCATGTACACGCAATCATTTTTTTATTGTATGTATGTTTTTTTTTTTAATTTGTTTTTTTTTTTGTAAAGGTGCCTTCAGGGGCTCATTTCTGCATGTGCACAAGATACTTTTCCATTTTATCTTTATTTGTTTTGTCCCGATGTCTGAATGCTGCTGGTGGTAAGTGTCATGTTCCCTTAAAAATAAGATTTTTATGTCATGTGTAGATTCATAACGTATAATCTCAGTTAAGCCCATTTCAGTTTGTGATGTTACAAAATATAGAAAACGTGTGTGGGGGGGTTAATACTTATGCAAGGCATGATAGGTATACTGTGTTAATTCTGTTGAAATTGCATTATAACACTAATGAAAGAATATTGTGGATTTGTTGCTTGTCACGTTAGACTGAAACGTGGGTCTGGCAGAGAAATCACAGCTCTGGAAACATGCGGTCACGTCGTCACGTGCTGGTGAGAACACGTCGCTGGAATTGTATTGCTATAAAATTTAAACTGATGGCCGGAGTTAATGAGACAGAACATTGCTAAGAGGGAAAAAAGAAAGAAAGAAAGATAGAAAGTCCTCTGGTGTGTTTCGTAACTACAGTAGCTCCTGTTCTCACTTAGCAGCTCTAAACAGTGAATCCTTCACCAGTCTCTCTTTTTTCTCTCCTTCAGAATAAACTGCAGCTTGTCCTGTTACTCCTCTGTCCTGAAGATTTACAGCTTTACCTCTGCCTGTTACAGAGAACTGAAACTGGAGACTCCTTCCATAAATGTTCAATAAACAACCGAAGACTTCACCATATGGATGATTACACACGTTTCTTAATACGTTTATGTGGAGCTTCCACCATGCGTGTCAACCCTATGAACGAGTTGTTGCTATAGAAAGAAAGAAAGGAAGAAAGAAAGAGAGAAAGAAAGAAAGAAATGGAAAGAAGCAAGAACAAGATGAGGAGAAAAAGATGCAAGAAAAGAGCAAGAAAAGCCAAAAAGGGTGACATTTTCAAGCAAGAAAAAGCAAGATAAAGAAAACAAGAAGAAATGAAGAAAAAAGGGAAAATGAAATCGAGAAATAGAAAAGAAAATCAAGAAAAATACATTCAGTCGGTTTAAGTGGGGCATCCGCTGTACACGACCCTGTGAATGAGCTGTTACTATGGAAACGATAGCGTATCAGAAGGAATGCATTCATGTAAACCTGCACCACTCTCAGAGCTGCTGTTCTAGAAAATGAATCAACACCTTCCGACCAATCAGAATCCAGAATTCATCAGCGCTGCGGTTTAATGCAAAGCTACCTGATGTAGAATAAACAACACTATCTGCTGAAAGTCTATTATTGTGTTCATTTACAGTTTAGCTAGCAGTGATGCTGTCTTTATTAGCAACTCGTTTACTTTTAAGCTTATTGACAGCCGTTGTTTTTTTTAAATCCGTTGTTATTTAAGAAAAGTTCACTTGACATTATGATGCAGGTTCATGGCGAGAAGGGTGACTGAACACCAAAGTGACTGATAAACACACACAAAAAAATGCACACAAAATTCTAAATTTAAACACAAGATTAAATCCTGCAACCAACATCCCTGAACAGCACACCAATATCTCAATATTTAATACTATTTTTAAAATTGTTGTTCTCTCTTTGTATTTTTTCCCCTCTTTTTCATTTTTGTATTCTTGTTTATTGTATATTTTTGTACATTGAATATTTTTGCTGTTTTTAAAATTGTCATTATTAATTTTTTATTATTTTATTCTAAATTGTTATTAAATAATTCAAATATTATTCAATCTATTATTATTTAAAAATTATTTTTTTTAAATTATTTATTTTCTTTTTCTTTTTTTTCCTTTCGCTCTCCCTCTTTTAGAAGTGGCTTTAGTAGTATAGTTAAAAATGTAGCATTGTATATTGCTAATGTATATAAAACATTAAAACGTCCTTCCAACTGAAGATTTTTTGCTCCATCCCCCTTCAAAAAAAGTATAAAAACAAGAAAATGATTATTCTGTCTAAATAAAGCAACTTAAATAAAGAAACTAAAAAAATTATTTTGTGGAAGGGAAGTAACTCTAAGAAGGTTTACAAACACGATCAGATGAATTTAACATTAAAGTTAATCTGGTAATAAAAGTTATAATGATTGATGACTGTGTGTTGTGTGTGGATTCCCTGTCCTCCTCCTCCCCCATCCCTCCTCTCCTCCATTTTATAAACCAAACGACGTAATAAGCACTCGGGCGTCCCACAGGGATCCGCCGTAGGTCCGCTTTTATTTTCGTTATACAAGCTTTTATTTGGACTGTACCATTTTAACACACGCTACATGTTCATCTCCACATTACTGAACTACTCTTCTACATTTTATACACAAACACCAAGCAGCCATGATGACAGGATTCTTCTGAATACAAGCTCCAGGGCTGGAGGTGTCTTATAAAGCCCACAGTAATATATAACAAACACTTCATTGTGTGTGTGTGTGTGTGTGTGTGTGTGTGTGTTTGCTCATGAGTCACACCTAATGTATGCAGTTTCATCACATTTACAACACATTTCAGAACATTGCACCATATAGCGCCACAGAAAACACACACATCACACACATATCACACACACATCATGCCATGGAGCTCGAATTGATTTGACCTTGATTTACAAATTGTTCAGAAAAATTGACCACCACCAGTTACAAAAGAGGAATGAATATAAATCCATGGAGACTGTATCAAAATTCAATTACACACACCGAGCGCTGACCCTAATGCGACAGCAGACGAGTTGTGAAAAACACACTCCTTATCACTCAATTACGCTCCGGCACTCAATTACAGCCGCGTTCGGCTGAGCCGCCGTGACAAACAACAGACGCTATTAAAATGCTCTGAAACAAGAGCACTTCACTATTTTTTATGGCGCAAAGCCTGAACATAACCGGTTACTAAAACCTCGACAGCGCAGTTTCGCCAGCTATGGGAAAAACATTAAAAATGTGTTTAATGAACCTAAAATTTATTTTACAAAAAAAAAATACATTGAAGCTGAGCAGCGAATTGTGGCTATGTGATGAAATTAGCTTAACTGCATCAAACTTATATCCCTAATTGAAATCACAGGTTTATATTAATGCGCATGTTAAATGATTGTTCAATGATAACATATGTTATCGTTTCTATAGTAACGGCTCATTCACAGGGACGTGGACGGCGACGCTCAACATACACGGATTAATGTTGATATGCTGACGTTTCCTGTCGTTTATGTAACATTTGTGGAAGGAGTCTCCAGTGTCAGCGCTTTGTAACATTCAGAGGTAAAGCTGTAACTTTGTTTTGTTTTTGTTTTTTTACTTCAAGAGAGAGAAAAAGAAGAGGTTGATGAGGGAACGAGTGTTTTATAGCTTTTATACAACGCAACGAGAACAGGAACGAACTCGTTTTGTGGACGTTCAACAACATTAAATATCACTATAAACGAATAAAAAGTATGACGTGTCACTCGGTAATAAATAGAAAGCTGTGAAGAATAACAGAACCACACACAGTGTTTTATTTCTTCCATAATGATATAAAGAGGTTGCCAGACAACTTGCTTTTGCATTTTCTCTTAATACAGAACACACAATGAAGAAAAATCTGTCTTTAAAAGAAACACTGAACACTTTCTCCATTTATAGTTTACTGTTAATGTTCTCTGAAACAAGTTAGTTCCTGTTCTCGCTTACGTTATAGCAGCTATAAACAGTTGTTCCCTCACCAGCCTCTCTTTTTTTCTCTATCAAAAATATCACAGAGAAACCACAAAGTGTAAACTCTTCTGTCCTGAAGATGTCAGAAAAACTTAAAGTTACAACTTTACTTTTGACTGTTACAAAGCGCTGACACTGGAGACTCCTTCTCATTCATATATCCCCCATTTTTTAATCTCTTGTCTCTCGTTTTTATGTTCCGTCGTTTTACATTTCACAGCAAAGAAATAAAATGTGATTTTCTGCTTCAGTCCGCATTTTCTATCCCTGCTTTTTTGTGTTGGTCTAGATGCTATTGATAAACCTCGTCTTGGACGAATGTACTCAAGAAAAATCTGGCAACCTCAGAGGCATGAACTAGACACAAGTGATCAGAAAAATTAACTTGGGTATGTGCATAACCCGAGTCTGAATATGAGTAACTTTTCCTGCATAAATATTGGATTTATGGTCAGAACTCGAAAGGTTACAAGTCGTTTTTTCCGTGATCTGGATTTTTTTAAACATGTTCCGATGCGTCGGCTCGAAAAAACACGGCTTCCCAGAGCATATTAAGAATCTTCCCATATTAAGAAGATCTTCATGAACTATTTTTGTGCAATTAACGAAAAAAGAAACCACATGGAACGTAAGTCAACTTTAGGTTTATCATGTTAGTAAAATTGTGATGAAGTCGACGGAATTACGCTACAAATCTAAACTTACAAAGCTGTTAAAATACATTTTTACAATTTTTTATCAAAAATCTATTTTTATTAAGTAGAAAATTATGCAAATGGAAATCTTTTTGCTGTTGACTGTGTGTGTGTGTGTGTGTGCTGCCACATTGTTGTGACGTGATGCGTGTTTATGTCAGAGAACTCGGGCAAGGTGGATGTTGCCTGACTTGGAATTCTAAATTGAATGATTCCAAGTTTTGCGTTACACTTTTCCCATGTCGGAAAACGGAGTTCCAAGTACAGTGGGTTGTAGCAATAAAACTAAATTAAATATAGACATTTGTAATTTGTAGACAAATATAAAGAAGGTGATTTTATATGTACATATATATAACATATATATATATATATATATATATATATATATATATATATATATATATAGAGAGAGAGAGAGAGAGAGAGAGAGAGAGAGAGAGAGAGAAAGGTAAAATAAATATCGTGTTGATGTTTTTGCTTCACATTGCAGTTACGACATATTTTACAAAACATTAGAAGCTTGTTTGTGAATCATTTTTGTGATACGCTTAAAGATCAGTCTTGATTGTTTTTTTAAATTTCATATTTTTATGATATGAAAATATCATGATGTGGAACGGCTTTCAGTGCACACTAACACATTTCGGACTCCACAGTGACATAGAGACGTGTGTTTTCTCTCCTCTAACACACACTCGGCCCTGCTTAATGAGCTGACCAGCTGAATCCGGTGTGTGTAACGAGGCGGGATGATAAACTCGCCACTCTCTCCATAATGGAGTCTGACATTCCAGGAATATCGTTATCCTCAGCGATATCTATATGACAAAGTCACGAGGATGTTAAAGTGTTATCTTTTGTTGACGTTTGTCCGCAATCTGCAGTACAATAATAATAATAATTAGTGTTTCATTAAACATGAACTATCGCTCTTTTTATGTAAAGTGGGAGGGGCTAATATTGGGTACAGTTTAAGCTCCACCCTCTGTGATCACAAGCATCATGCTACTCACTTCGCCCACAAAACCTTTACCAAAATTTTGCGTGTTCATGTTTAAATGTTCTCCAAATCTAAATATTAAATAAATAATAAATAAAATGCACACCAAAAAATGAAGACATTCAAAAAACCTAAAAATTCACTAAAGCATACAGAAAGCATAAATTCTAAATATTAACTTTTAATATTTATGACATTTTATTTAGGCTGAAACACACTTCTAAATATAGAAAAAAGTCACAATCCTTGAAGAGGTTTAATCGAATACAAAAATAAATAACTTCAACATACAAATATTGCTAAACTAAATACATACTGAATAAAACACACAAAAAATCACAAAATATCAGTATATTAAAATAAATTGTTTATTACATTTTATGATAACATTAAATAAACTCCCGAATAAAATAAAATAAAATAAAAATTAACAAATGCAACACACAAGTATTGCATTCTGTAAGCTAAGGTAGCTAGGAAAAGCTAACCTAGCAAAAGAAAGCTAACTTAGCAAGAGACTGATATAGTGAAGCTATCGAGATCAAGAAAATACTTCCAGTGCACTGGAACATTCGCTCCCTAAAAAAAATCCCACAATGCACCGCAAAAACCAGGGAGCATCGATGCTCACTATGTTCCCTTACTGGAAATGACGTCTTATTTTCCGAAGCCTCTCAGCTCAATAAAAATAGCGGACGAACTCTCAGCTAACTTCGTCTACAAATGTGTGTAGCTCGTTATCGTTGTTGTAGCTCTCAAATGATTACTTACGTTAGCGATTTTTAACTTTATTTGACTTTCTATATACAGTTTGTTTCAGTCTAATGACTTTCAAGTGTTTAATGATTTTAAAACATCCACTAGCTAGCCCGCGATCCTGCTTGAAGTACTTTGACAGAAATGCATGTGATTAAGCTAACAAATTTATATGACATGTAATGTCAGAAAGATATCAGTCCTGTCTGTAGTCGATAAATGCCAGTTGTGATGTTTTACAACATGAGTACGTAGTCATGTTGCTGGGAATTGAGAACTCGTGTACACGATATGATGGTTCCCGACCTAGGGGGCTAGGGCGCTGATTGAGATACACCTAATGTGAAAGCTAACCTAGCAAGAGACAGATATAGTGAACCTAGCAAGAGAAAAAATAAAGCTAACTTAGCAAGAGGTAGTGAAAGTGAACTTAGCAAGAAAAAGAGAAAGTGAACCTGGCAAGAGAAAGCTAACCTAGAGAGAGAGAGTTAAAGCTAATCTATTGGAAGCTAAGCTATGAAGAGAAAGCTAACCTAGAGAGAGAGAGTTAAAGCTAATCTATTGGAAGATAAGCTATGAAGAGAAAGCTAACCTAGAGAGAGAGAGTTAAAGCTAATCTATTGGAAGATAAGCTATGAAGAGAAAGCTAACCTAGAGAGAGAGAGTTAAAGCTAATCTATTGGAAGCTAAGCTATGAAGAGAAAGCTAACCTAGAGAGAGAGAGTTAAAGCTAATCTATTGGAAGCTAAGCTATGAAGAGAAAGCTAACCTAGAGAGAGAGAGTTAAAGCTAATCTATTGGAAGCTAAGCTATGAAGAGAAAGCTAACCTAGAGAGAGAGAGTTAAAGCTAATCTATTGGAAG
>CM074977.1:23323871-23337342 GCA_037576825.1 Pangasius krempfi
ACAGATAGATAGATAGATAGATAGATAGATAGATAGATAGATAGACAGATAGATAGATAGATAGATAGATAGATAGAAGAGAGACAAGACATGCAGACAGTGATAGAAAGACAGACAAACAGACAGGCAGATGGAGATAGAAAGGCAGATAGAAAGACAGACAGGAAGTCAAACATAGAAAGACAGACAGACAGACAGGCAGATGGAGATAGAAGGACAGATAGACAGAGAGATAGGCAAACAGACAGGCAGATAGAAAGTCAGAAAGGTACATAGCATTTGGGAAAAAGACGTATATAAGTATTTACTCAGACTTCATATACAACACCTCACTCTTGTATGCATCTTATAAATTATAATTGTTATGAGTTATGAGTTCTGCACAGAACCTTTACTGGTTCCTGAGAGGAACAAACTGAAGAACTCTTTAGAAAATAAAATCTAGAACCGTAAAGAGTGCAGAGAAAAG
The DNA here is from genome assembly GCA_037576825.1 of Pangasius krempfi. Classification (NCBI taxonomy): domain Eukaryota; kingdom Metazoa; phylum Chordata; class Actinopteri; order Siluriformes; family Pangasiidae; genus Pangasius; species Pangasius krempfi. Next base: position 23,324,341 of record CM074977.1, read on the forward strand.
ATCCTCATACCCATCGTCAACTGATCCTCATACCCATCGTCAACTGAGACTCATCATCAGATCCACAGAGTTCAGGCTCTGACAGTTAAAAACCCAGTTATTTTACTCCTTTCATTTTATTATTTCAATTCGTTTTCTCGTTTTCTTGTGTTGCTCTGGGTGTAGGTGCCCTGTGGCCCAGCAGAGGGCGCGATTAGGTTATTTATCCTCCTCTCTCATCCTTCAAAGTTGAATTACAGGAAAAAATAAAAAGAAGCAGAAGAATATAGAAAATATAGACATTAGTAGTATTATTTTGGTATCTTTTATTTTCACTTTCCTTAGGTTTTAGTTTCTTGTATCACTTCTGTATTCCGATATTAGTGATGGCTAAATGAACATGTTCCAAACATGTTTCTGTGCTTAGTCCAGCTCATGGTCAGGATGAAAGTATGAAAATAAAGTATGTATATCGACAGTTCGTTGTTTTGTTTTAGTGGACATTTTGTAAAATATGCAAATGTTCTAACAAAGTTGAAAACTGACAGTTGGAAGCAAACTCACAATTTTTTCCCCCATGATTTGGATTTAAATGAATCAGAATTAAACTACGAACACAACAGGTTTAGTAATGAAGGCTTGAGAGTAAACAAGACTTAGCAATGCAGGTTACAAACAGGGAAGTTTATACAGGAAAATAAAAAAAACAAAAAACAAAACTTTTCATTTTGGAGAGTTTGTGAGACTTTGTGGAGAGTTTGAAATTTTTTTTTGTGAGAGTTTGTGAGAGTTTTTGGAGGGTTTGTGGAGAGTTTTGAGAGTTTTTAGAGAGTTTTTGACAGTTTTGAGAGTTTCTGGAGAATTTGTGAGAGTTCGTGGAGAGTTCGTGGAGAGTTTTTGGAGAGTTGGGAGAGTTGGGAGAGCTTTTGGAGAGTTTGGGGAGTTTATGAGAGTTTTTTGAGCATTGGTGAGAATTTTGTGAGTTTATGGAGAGTTTTTTAGAGTGTGTGGAGAGATTGAGAATTTTTGGAGAGTTTGTGAGAGTTTTTGGAGAGTTTGAGAGTTTTTGGAGAATTTGTGAGAGTTTTGAGAGATTTTGGAGAGTTTGTGAGAGTTTTTGGCGTTTGTGAGAGTTTTTGGAGAGTTTGTGAGAGTTTTTGGAGAGTTTGTGAGAGTTTTGAGAGATTTTGGGGAGTTTATGAGAGTTTTGGAGCATTTGTGAGAGTTTTGAGAGTTTATGGAGAGTTTTTTAGAGTGTGTGGAGAGATTGAGAGTTTTTGCTGAGTTTTTGGAGACTGCGAGAGTTTTTGGAGAGTTTGTGAGAGTTTGAGAGTTTTTGGAGAGTTTGTGAGTTTTGTTGGAGAGTTTGAGAGTTTTTGGAGAGTTTGTGAGAGTTTTTGGAGAGTTTGTGAGAGTTTTTGGAGAGTTTGTGGAGACTTTGTGAGAGTTTTTGGAGAGTTTGTGAGAGTTTTTGGACAGTTTGTGGAGACTTTGTGAGAAGCTGAAACCACATTCACAAGTTCAGAAGCTTGCATGCTCCCTGTAGTTACATATGGAACACCATAAACACCACAAAATATGTTCTGCCTTGTAATAAATAACAAAACAAAACATGTCACAGGTAAAGTGTGTCAAAAATGGATTGGTGCAAAAAAAAACTTTGTTTCAAATAACCATTAAACAAACCATTGCCCTCAGTAACCATTAATAACACCATTGTTCCCAACAACCAATCACTGATCACCCTTGTCCTCACTAGCCAATCACTGATTACTATTGTTCTCCATAACCAATCAACGATCATCATTGTTCTCAGCAACCAATCACCGATCATCATTGTTCTCAGCAACCAATCACCAATCATCATTGTTCTCAGCAACCAATCACCAATCATCATTGCTCTCAATAACTAATCACTGAACATGATTCTTCTTAATGATCAATCACTGAACACCATTGTTCTCACCGAACAATCACTGATCACCATTGTTCTCAATAACCAATCACTGAACACCGTTATTCTGAATGATCAATCACTGATCACCATTGTTCTCAATAACAAATCACTGATCACCGTTATTCTGAATGACCATTGTTTGTCCATCTGCGCTCTTCATTTTAAACTCCCTTCCTGGTGCTATTTACAGTATTAAAAGTGAGATATTCCAAATGTAACCATATCATTTAGTCTGTGTTCTTGATAGAACTGCTAGAATTCTGTAAGTATGTAAATAGTTCGTTTGTGGTGCAGTGACCAAAGACGAATTCTTCCTATAAAAAAAAATGTTTTATGCTATTATTTTCTATTTCGTTCCATGATGTCATCTGGTGACTTCCACTGGCGTGAGCATGCATTAGCGACTTTCCTCTGGAAAGAGTTCTGGCTCAGATGTTCTCAGATCGGTTATTTTGGTCCACACCCGAGTGTTCTCTCCTGCCTAAAGAACTACAGCGAGGGGGAGACCTCACCATGGTTCTGTTTAAACAGACTAAACTCTGCGCATGTGAAAGCCTCCTCAGAGACACATACATGCTAATCTCAGTGCAGCTGCTGTAATTTATCACAGCATGTCTCTGGAGTCACAAGCAGCACTATATATATACACGTTTAAGCTGTAGTCAGTGTGTATGAAGAGTTATGGATGATTTGGGCAGAGAGAGTGAAATAGAAAGATGCCATGTGTTCTTGGTGAGAGGAATGATGAACTCTTTCCTTATTTATATAGACCAGGGGGTGACAAAAATTCATTCATTCATTCAATTCAATGGCAAATTCTACCCCAAACATTGTTAATTCCTAATATTTCCTGATATCGGTGTGTATACAGGGTTATTTATTACAACTGTTCAACTGTTAACTGTAATTTTCAGCTCATTTGTACTTACAACATTGATAAATTAGGTTTTTGGAATCAAAGGAGTTGATTCCAGGAGTTGGGTTCAAACAATCACTTTCTGGATTCTCTAACCTAAGCCAAAACAATGCATTATTAAATAATTAATTAATTAAACAATACACCTCGTACTTTCTCATTTTACATCCTCTGTACGCGAATCAGCTTCATGGGATGGAATCAACTCTTGATTTCTAAACCCTGGAATCAAAGAATCGACTCTTTATTAATTGACTCCTTAGCAAGCATCACTTACATGTTTTATGATGATTATATTAGGAGACAGGTGTTGACAATATGAATTAAAGTCCACAGTTTTTATGGCCACATCACTTTAACGCTTCAGAATTAAATGGAGTGTTTATTTGGTGAAGTCCCGGCATTATGAAGTATTTAGTTAGTGGGTTCAATATTTGAAAATGTAAAGAAAATATAAACTGATTCACTATTACCTTCTCATCTTTGGTCCATCCTCTCTGGTAGTTTTCAGCCCCGGCTGTCGTGTTCATCCTGATATCCAACAAGTTCAGTCTAAAATAAACAACTTGCTCTTATTTTTTCCCCCCTGCTTTTCTCACACACTGTTAAAAGTGGATCATTTCTGTCCAAATAATCCCCAGAACAAAATAAAGAATATCAAATTATACTGCAAATAAGCTCTGAGATGCTGTCGGGTGCTAACAATAGCCTACATTTATTGTGCCCTCCCTCTTTAACACACACACATACCTCTCTCTCTCACACACATACACATCTCTCTCTCTCTCTCTCTCTCTCTCTCTCTCTCTCCCACACACATACACACACTTCTCTCTCTCACTCACACACATACACACATATATATATATATATATATATATATATCTCCCACACACATACACACACACACTTCTCTCTCTCACTCACACACACACATACACATATATCTCTCTATCTCTCTCTATCTCTCTCACACACACACACACACACACACACACCTCTCTCTCTCTCTCGCTCTCTCACACACATACACATATACTTGTTACATATACTTTAGTATAGTCAATAAAGTGAAAAGGTGTTTTTCTTGTTCTATAATGAAATACTGATTTATGTGAAAAATCATTCTAACTTCAAAGATAAAAGTCTATCATTTATGTAATGATGTTGTTTGGGATTTTTATGTAAGTGTGTTACGAGTGACAGTGTATGCTTTCTGAGTGAGAAATGTTGCCAGTGTTGTGGCCGAACGAGCTTATTTTGAGACATGTATGATCTGGTTTGAGCAAGTTTTGGAGGTGAGATTAACTCTTTGGCCAAGATTCATGTTGGTATGTATGAGGAGTTTTGAAAAAGTGGCTCTAGTATTGACCGATGCTTGTTAGCAATTGAAGAAAAACTATAATTTACAGTATACCAATAGAAGTGCATGACACAGCACATATGTCCAATTAATTCAGTATGGTGGGACTTAATTCAGTACTTTTAAAGTTAATTTAGCACTAGAAGAATAAGTTCAGTACAGTAGGCATTAACTCTGTTAAGTACTGTACAAGATATTTCAGTACAGTCGTTGTTAATTTACTAATGTAAAATGTTAATTCAGGACTGCAAGAATAATTTCAGTACTGTAGGTATTAATTCAGTACTGTACAATTTAACTCAGTACTCCAAAAATCATATCAGTGTAGTGGGTGTTAATTCAGTACTGTACAAACTATTTCAGCAGAGTAGGTGTTAATTTTGTACTATAAATTTTAATTCAGTACTGCAAGAATCATTTCTGTCATCTATTACTACGCTAGACATCCAATAATCATAATTTCATAGATACTTTAAAAATGACGATTCACAATATTATTCCCAACATTACTCTGCAATACATGTGACTAGTTGCTCATTTATACATACATATGACAAGTGTACAGGTTCTTTACTACCTATGGAGAATGGATGGGTATGATATAGTGAATAGGGAGAAAGAATATAAGTATATCCTGTGTAGTGAAAAAAATGTCTAATATAAAGCCATTTGGGATGCTGCCTATTCTACTCCCTCACCAGTGTACCCTAAAATAACAGCACATTCTCCACGCTGAACACTTCCTCTAGCACACACCAGTTATCAAGTCATTTGGTACGTGTCCGAAGGGAGCGAAAACGTCTTTCGGTTAATAGTTTCTCATCGACTTAATTAGGAAAGCCAAAAGCAATTTGTGTTGAATTTGTTCATTAGTTGGAGTGAAGTGTTTATCACTGGGGGGGGTCAAGCTGGTGCAGAGAGATGGAAGAGTGAGTCAAGCCGGTGCAGCGTGACCGGGAGAGGAGGTCGAGCCGGTACAGCATGACCGGGAGCATGGGAGAGAGCGGGTCGAGCGAGACTGGGTGAGCGGGTCTAGCCGGTGCATAGAGACTGGGAGAGCGGGTCGAGCCGGCGCAGAGAGACTGGGAGAGCGGGTCGAGACGGCGCAGAGAGACTGGGAGAGCGGGTCGAGCCGGTGCAGAGAGACTGGGAGAGCGGGTCTAGCCGGCGCAGAGAGACTGGGAGACCGGGTCGAGCCGGTGCAGAGAGACTGGGAGAGCGGGTCTAGCCGGTGCAGAGAGACGGGGAGAGCTCAGAATTAATCAATTTACATTTATGGCATTTGACGCCCTTGTCCAGAGCAACTTACAATTATCTCATTTATACAATTGAGCAGTTGAGGGATAAGAGCCTTGGTGGTGCTGGGATCTGAACTCTCAACCTTCCAATCAGAAGTCCAACGTCTTAGATTTTCTTGATATCTTCATGGTTTTATCCGACTGCTGAAAGAGCTTACAAAGCATGTGATGGATCTCACTGTGGAAAGGTATTGATCAGGAAAGGGGTAGAAAAGAATTTCTAAAACATTAGATGTACAGTGGAACACCGTGAAGGCCATCATCAACAACTGGAGAAAATGGAGCACCACAATGACATTAGCAAGAACAGGATGTCCCTCCAAAACTGACGAAAGGACAAGAAGAAAACTTATCAGGGAGGCTGGCAAGAGACCTACGGCAACATTAAAGCAGCTACAGGAATATCTGGCAAAGTACTGGTCACTCCCTGCATGTGACACAATCTCTTGTATTCTTCAAATGTCTGGACTATAGGTTAGGGAGGCAAGACAGACACCCTTTCTCACAGAAGAATCAGCTAAATCACCCCAAACCATGTGAGTAAATGTGTCATGGCCTGACGAGACCAAGGTAGAACTTTTTGTGCATAATTCTGAAAGTTATTTTTGGCACAAAAACAATACAGTTTATCACCCAAAGATCACCACACCCATGGTGAAGCACGGTGGTGGCAGCATCATATTATGGGGCTGCTTCTCTTCAGCTGGGACTGGGGCTTTAGACAAGACAGAGGGAATCATGGATATCTCCATACACCAATCTATTCTGGTACAAAGTCTGCAGGTCTCTGTTCAACAGCTGAAGAGGAAGAAAAATGTCACCTTCCAGCACAATAACAACCAAAAGCCCAACTCCAAGTCAACAAAACAATGGCTTCGGAAGAAGAAGATCAACATTTTGAAACGGCCCACTCAGAGCCCAGATCTAAATCTTATCCAAAACCTGTGGAATGATTTAAAGAGGGAGGAGTACAGGACATCCCCTCACAATCTGATAGATCTGGAGCAGTTTTGCAAGGAAGGGTGGCATAAAATTGCCTGCTTATGTAAGATATAGTTAGAAATATAACAGGGAACATCTCTGTGCTCCGTGTGTGTGTTTGAGAGAGATGTTGGAGAAGGTCGACTGATTGTCAGAACGTGAACTCAATCTGGGTTGAGATGTTGAGATGTTGAGATGCTGCGTATTGAGAGATCACCCGAGGGCGTACACTGAACCGGATAAACCAGCGCCGAGACAAATTGAAGGATAAAATAAACTTCAGATTCTGATTCTGACCCAGTTCAATATTTCTGAAACAAATATACGTTCATTCAGGTCTCTGTGGAGAGGAAATGCTCCTGTGTGGTGTTCTTACACTTTCTGTCTTTGGCCTATTTACAGGGTTTCAAATTAATAAATTATTATAAAAATGCATTAAAATTGTCACAGGGTTATATTCATGCGCTTGTGCTAATACGTTATCGTTTCTATCGTTTCTCGCTCGTTCACAGCGACTCGTACAGTGGACACTCCACATAAACAGAATTAGAAAAACAAAAAGTGTTCTTTTTTCTTTATTCTTTTTTTTTCTTTTTTTCCCTTTCTTCTTGCTATGTTCTGTCCTGTCTTCATTTTTTCTTTCTTTCTTGAATCTTTTCTTCCTCTATCTTGCATTTTCTTTCTTCAATTTCTCTTGCTTTCCTTCTTTCCTTCTCTTTTTCATCTTTCTTTCTTTCATTCATTCTTTTTTCTTATTCGCTTGTTTGTTTCTTTCTTTCTTTCTTTCCTCCCATTCATTATATCCTTCTTGTTTAATTGCTTGTTTGCTTCTATCTTTTTCTTTATTTCTTTTTTCTTGTTCTTTCTCTCTTGTTTACTTGCTTGTTCTTTCCTTTTCTCTTTCTTTCTTTCTTTCTTTCTTTCTTTCTTTCTTGCTGCATTCTCTCTTTCTCTTGCTTCTCTCTCTCTCACTTGTTTGCTTCTTCCTTTGCCTTTCCCTATCTTTCTTGCTTGCTAATGTGCTTGCTTCTTTCTTTCTTTTTCTTGCATGCTTGCTTCTCTTTTCTTTTTTTTACTTTTTACTTACTAGTAAATTCTCATTCAGAGTTATACATGTATTAACAAACATGTTTAATCGCTGACATGGTAAGGAGACGTTTATTTAACACTTGCGGAAGGAGTCTCCAGTGTCAGTGCTTTGTAGCGGTCAGAGGTAAAGCTATCATGAAGTTTTCTGACATCTTCAGGACAGAGGAGTTTACACTTTCTTTCACAGATAAAAAGTATGCTGAGCTGTTCTATAATAAATTTAAAATTTAAAAGAAAGTAATTGTTGGAGTAAGAGGAATAAAAGGTGTTTACAGTAACTCGGATTCTCAGGATTTTACTGTAATGTTACAGCCCGACGCTCAGAGTGTTTTGTTCCTGGTTTCGATAATGGACGTGAAAATGGAAAGCTGTAAGCAGATATGGAGATGTCAGGTCGTAAATGTCACGCGGCTAATTCTTTAATGAACTTCTGAAACCGAACACTTCGGAATATGTAAAGAAGGAGTCTTTCTACGGGACAACGCCATGACAGTTAGCATTCTCAAATGACCGTTACTCGTTAGCGTGACTAATAGCTAGCTGCGTGTGACTTTAACCTGAGACTCTGAGCAGGAATGCAGGATGCTGTGAAGTCAAACGGTACATAATTTATTATCCCAGAAACACACGAGGCGACTGTCCTCTGGGAGAACTGGGACTTTACGGCATTATAATGAGAGGTGCATTATGGGTGGTCTGCCTCACTTAGGCTGCTTTGTTTGGAGAAGAAACTACTGCAGTGCATTGTGGGATTTCAGAAATTATACTTAAGGTGCCGTTAGGTCCACAAGTATTTGGACAGTGACACAGTTTTTGTAATTCTGCATATGTATACCACCAAAATGGATTTGAAATAAAGCGGTCAAGAAATGATTGAAGTGTAGATTTTCAGCTTTAATTCAAGTGGGTTAACAAAAATATTGCAACTGTTTAGGAATTACAACCATTTTTTTTTACAGAGTCCCTCCCTTTTCACAGGCTCAAAAGTAATTGGACAATTGACTGATAAACAGTTTCATGGCCAGGTGTGGCCAGTTTTCTCATTATTTTATAAAAAAATTAAGGAGGAAAAAATGTCTGAAGTAGATTCCAAACGTTGAATTTGCATTTAGTAGCTGTTCATGGGAACTCTCAATGTGCAGTCCATGAGGTGTGGATGCAAGTGAAGGAGGCCAAAAACAAAACAGACCTATCAGATGGATAGCAGAAACTTTAGAAGTGGCCAAATCAACAATTTGGTACGTTCTTAAAAAGAAGGAATGCACTGGTGAGCTCGGCAACACCAAAATGCCTGGAAGACCACGGAAGAAAACTAAAGTGGATGATTGCAAAATTCTTTCCATGAAAAAAAAAAAAAAAAAACCTTCACAACATCTAGCCAAGTCAAGAACATTGTGGAGGAGGTAGGCATATCATTGTCAAAGTCTACAATCAAGAGACGCCTTCATGGAGGTAAATACAGATGGTTTACCTCAAGAACCACTGGTAACACTCAAGAAAAGAAAGGCCAGATTAGACTTTTAGACTTTAACTTGTACCAGAATGATGGGAAGAGAAGAATACGGAAAAGGAAAGGAACAGCTCATGAACCAAAGCATACTACATCATCTGTCAAAAATGTGGAGGCAGTGTTATGGCATGGGCATGTATGGCTGCCAATGGAACTGGGTCACTGGTGTTTATTGATGATGTGACTGATGTTAGAAGTAGCAGGATGAATAATGACCCAAAACATACCGCAAAAGCAACCCAAGAGCTTCTTAAGGCAAAGAAATTAAATGTTCTTAGATGTCCAATGTACTTTTCACTTACTGAAGCTAAAACTAAAGGCAGAAAGACCCACATTGGAGGAAACTCAGAATTTGGTGATGTCCATGGGTTCAGGCAGTCATTGACTGAAAAGGATTGGCATCCAAGTACTAAAAATAATCCTAATATTTATAATGATTATGTTAGTTTGTCCTATTACTTTTGAGCCTGTGAAAATGGAGGAACTCTGCAGAAAAATGGCTGTAATTCCTAAACAGTTAATAGAATATTTTTGTAAAACCCCTTGAATTAAAGCTGAAAATCTACACTTCAAGCACATCCTCATCGTTTCATTTCAAATCCATTGCAGTGGTGTACGGAAGCAAACTTACGAAATTTGTGTCACTGTCCAAATACTTATGGACCTGACTGTACATAAGGAAAATAATCAACAAGAGTAGTTACTGTTACCATCATAAAGTGAATTATCTTAATTAAGTATTTTTACTATAGAACATGTCATACTTTTTATCCATTTATAGTTACATTTAATATCAGTGAAACAATTAAAAAATTGTTCCTGTTTAGATTTACATTATAGCAGCTGTGAAGTTAGTAAGACAAAGAAATGCAGCTTGTCATGTTACCAAGAAACTGCAAAAGCGTAAACAAAGCGCTGACACTGGAGACTCCTTCCATAAATGTTCGGTGAATTACAGAAAACTTCACCATAGCAATGATTGCACATGTTTTTTTAATCTGTTTAATATTATTAGAGCATCCTCTGTACAAGTCCCTGCGAATGTGTTGTTACTATGGAAACGATAAGGTATTAGACTGAGTGCATTACTAAACTAAACCTGTCATTTGCAGCTGCACTACTGTGTTGCAGTGAAAAAAGGGGTTTTAGCTTTAATCTTTGATTGAGTCTATAGTTTTATTCAAAATCATCTATCGAATAATCAGATGTACAATTTGGTTATTATTAAATGTGCTATTGTAAATAAATAGAGTAATAAATAATACATTATAAATACATTTCTCTTTTTTTTTCCATCCCTCATTGTGTTGGCTTTTTTCCATTGACTTTAGAACTGTGTTAATGTTCTGTTTCTTGCTCTATGTGAGTGTTTTGCTATATATATATATATATATATATATATATATATATATATATATATATATATATATGTTAAAATTGTGATCTGTTTATGGAGCTTACGTAGAAACACTCAGCACTTGAATCCAGTTCCTCATGTTTAACATCGGATGTGGTGTTTCAGAAATGTTTCTCCTCTATGTTCTTTTTTAACAGCTTGTGCAGAATCTTAGAAATATTTACAGGAATTTTTAGTATTTGGTCTGTTCCTGCATTGCTTTAACGACAGCGTGCACTCCAGCTCCACAAGCTTGTGTAAAAAAAAAAACCTGACGTTCGATCAAATTCACGTGAGCAGCGTCTGAACGCCTGCTTCAAAGGAAGAGATAAGACTCGAGCAAAATCTGACCTTCTGTAAAAAGGAGTTATGGCAAATGCTTCAGTTTAAATAGTGACCTAGAAATAGTACAGAATCCTGAATATTAAGTATTTCCCTTTGTTTGGATTTTTTTCACATTTCAAAAACTTTTTTAATTTTTTGTTTTCGTTAAATAAAACAAAATTCCCAGATTTTCAATGTGGTCTCATACATCTGGACCTCGCTGTATAATGAAATCAGTGAGCAGAACTGAGTGTAACAGGTAGCTGTGCTCGGGGTGATGGATCTGTGTCGAACACAGAGCAGAGCGGGAAGATAAGACGGCTGTGTTCTCTTGTTTCACCTTCTTTCTAAAGCCCGAGCACACACACACTCTGAACACACTCTGAACCTGATCATCACAATAAACTCGTTCATTGTGACTTTCATGGTGTCTGTAAGCACTGCAGAACCTATAAACGAATTCATCTCTCATCTCTCATCTCATGTGACGCTGCTGTTTAATTACTGTTAATATTTTATTGCTGCATTCACGTCATGTGAGAAAAAAAGAGTCATAAGTAGGGGTGGGCAGTTTGACAAAATTATCATAAGGTGACTGGCTAAGGCATTTCTATAATACAGGATATGCACCACAATTTTAGGAACAATTTCTCAGCAATACAGCAGTGCAGTTTTTTCATTTGTTATATGATCCATATGATCTATCCATTTTCTGTACCTCTTATCCTACACAGGGTTGCGGGGGAGCCTGGAGTCTATCCCAGGGGACTTGGGGCACCTGGAGGGGGACACCCTGGACAAGGTACCAACCCATCACAGGACACAATCGCCCAGGGCACAATCGCACACCCACCCATTCTCACACTACGGACAATCTGGAAATGCCAATCAGCCTGCAGCTCATGTCTTTGGACTGAGGGAGGAAACCGGAGTACCTGGAGGAAACCCCCAAAGCACGGGGAGAACATGCAAACACCATGCACACAGGGTGGCGGTGGGATTCGAACCCCCACCCCTGGGGGTTAACATTTTATAATTTAAACGATTCAATACAAACTTTTAACATCTCAGCATCTGCTTTCAGTTAGGGTGTAATTATTTAAAAAAAATTTGAACCAGAAGATAACATGATGTACACAACATCTCAGAGAAGCATATTGTGATGTAATTTGCAACAATTTACAAACATTATATTGTCAAATTTAAGTCAAACTTTCTAACAGATGACCAAATCCTAAATGGAGAAAACTGACTGAATAAACATATTGTGTTAAATTTCATTTTATTTAATTCACCTGCTTCCATTCACTTAAAGATTAGTAAGGGATTCATTCTGCTTACACTAGGTAATGGTAGCTATGTAAGAAATAAACACTGCATGTTTTAGAAAAATAATCAACACCAGGCTATTGTGATGAGTTACTGTTACAACAACAATGTTGTTGTGTTTTTTTTTCCAAAAACAGCAAATGTTTTGTTCCTCTTATACCACAGCAATTTAAGAAAGATTACAATTTTTCTATTTATAAAAGAATGACACTTCATACTTTTTATGTCCTTGTTCCCGCACCAGCCTCTCTTTTTCTCTATCTTGAAGTTAAATAAGACTATAAAAACGCTGCTTGTCATGTTACCAAGAAACCACAAAGTTAGTGTAAACACACAAAACTTCACACTTAACTTATTTTTTCTTCATTTATGAGTGATTTATTGCACTAAATTTAGTAATTTATTCATCTACTTTCTGTGCATCTTAAATAAACTTTGAAAAACACTTACAACAGACATAAAGTGGATTTCTAATGATGACAGGATTACTGGCCACTGGATGCTCCATTTTGTGAAAGGTGCTTGGACCCCGCAGATCGCTGCTTGCAGCTGTATTGTTTAGCTGTGTACAAAGTCTAATGTTTGCTTCCTCTCTGTTCTCGTCTGTTTCACTTGTCCACTTTTTCTGATTAAGAGGAACAGATAGAGTGATGGATGTAAGAATGATGCTCTTTTACAGGATGATAGTCGAGCACACATAAGAAGGTTTATGGCACAGGGTTGCCTGATCCTGCTCTGCTGCTGGGTGATAAGACATGTCTTTATGCACCCACACACACACATACACACACACACACACACACACACACACACACACACACACACACACACACACACACACACATACACACACACACACA
>CM074977.1:23337442-23351527 GCA_037576825.1 Pangasius krempfi
ACACACACACACACACACACACACACACACACACACACACACACACACACACACACACACATACACACACATACACATGTAGTGTTGATTTAGTACATAGATACTTATAATTCAAGAAAGCAAACCCAAAACAAAGACAAATCCAGCGTTTAGCTGTTCACACAGCTATTTAATACAAACATTCCATGAAACGAAAGATCAAACGAAATGTTAACGTAAATTTTAACCCTCCTTTTATATGCACAACTTTTTGGCTGAAATTTATTTATGTTTACTAACGTTTTTTTTTTTTTTTTTACTGTAAACGAATCAATAAAAGACCAAATAATGTGATTATCCACAAAATTTCAACAAAATAATCCTCACATGTGCCTTGATCAGAAAGTAAACGTAAAATTTCATTTAAAAAATATATATATATTTAAAAAACGATTTAAAATAGAAAAAGAGACATCTTTCAACATAGGGAATGTTTTATAAAATGATTATGTAATGATTTTTTTTACTGAGCTTGACTAATATGAATTTTGAAGAGCTTCCTATATCGCTACTATGAGGAAAAAACTTTATTTATTCTTTTTTTTTTATTCTTTTTTTTTTCAACATTTAGAGATTCAAAAGACACTGAATACCAGGAATGAGTCACTGTGTGGATGTATTGTATATTATTGAAGAAAAGAAAAGAGAGACACTGGTGAATCTGGAAAAGTTGATGAAATCATATTATAGATTTAAAATAACTGAAAAAATAAAAAAAATCTTTCTTTGTCACTTTAATCTCTTTATAAACTTTAAAATTTCCCTTTCTCGGACCTCTAGTTCTTTTAGTAGAGCTACATCATTCATGTTTCCTGTTTACTTCCTGGATCAGCTCCGCCTTGGCCACGCCCCCTCATCATTACCCTTACCTGTGTCTTGTTCAGATCCACAGAGTGTGTATTAAATCCTCTTTACATTTCTCTGTAAAGTAAAGATGATGGTATACAAGTCTTGAGTTCTCCGAGAGGCAGTACTAGATCTTGACACGCCAAAGATTTTTAACAGTTAATGTTTTGGAACGTCCGTGAAACAACTTCTCGCTTACGTTATAGCAGCTATAAACAGTCGTTCCCTCAACAGCCTAGTTTTTTCTCTCTTGAATTATTGAGACAAAAAAAATGCGGCTTGTCATGTTACCGAGAAATTCACATTTCTCTAGTTGCTGTAATATTCATGACGTATCGACTCTTATTGGCTTTCCCCGGTTCTGTGAGTGCAGCTGAAACAACTAATTGACTGCTTCAGGGTGAAAATCCCCTTGTGTGTGTCTGTGTGTGTGTGTGAGTGAAGGTTTTTATATCTTGGTGTGAACTGGGGACCAAATATCCCCACAAGGATAGGAATATCTAGCAGTTTTGGCCTTGTGGGGACATTTTGTTGGTTCCCATGAGAAAAACTGCTTTTTTTAAACAAAAGAAACCTTCTGCTTTAATTTAAAGCACCAAAAGTGCTTTAAATAGTTAGCGAGGTTAAGGTCAGGGTTAGATTTAAGTGCAGAATAGCATTAAAGGTCCTCACAAGGATAGTATGATAAAAAAAAAAACGTGAAATGACTGCTCGGTAACACATGCAGTGTAACATTGCCCCCTGGTGAAACATGTTAACAGTTACACTTAGGTCCTGTTTGAGGCGTCTGTTCTAAACCACGGCGTGTAAACCTGACATTAATGAGGCATCAAGAATTATTTCCATCGCATAACTGAAATTTATCAGTCACACTTCAAGGTGCACTGCTGTAAAAGTTATTGTTTTATAAATTACAAACGTCAAGTCCCGAGTCATAAACAATGAGGACGTGGTTAATCAGGAATAGAGCCCTCTGTGTCATGCTGTTATAGAAAAATAATCAACGACAGGGTGGTGTAATAAAGCGGAGTCATGTTACCACGCAGAAGCTGATTATTTTCCTATAACAGGACAATCAGAAGTCTTATACCACTGCAATTTTCCCAAGGATTAAACATTATTTATTAAAGAATGACATCATACTTTGTCTACATTTATAATTACATTTAATGTTGTGGAACGTCCAGGAAACAGGTAAGTTCATGTTTGCGCTTATGCTATAGCAGCTATACACAGCCAGTTTGTCACGTTACCGCGAAACCGTAAAAAAAAAAAAAGAGTAAACCCCTCTGTCCTGAAGATGTCAGAAAACGTAAAGTTACACCTTTACCTCTGACAGTTCCAAAGCGCTGACACTGGAGCACCGACGTCTCCACCGACTACTTCTACATGTTCTGCGATGTTGAACGTCGCTGAAAAATGGTTAGCGAGAAAAAAAAAGCTCTCGTGCTCTTATTTTTAGGAGCGAACAGTGAAATCGCCTGAAATATTTTCCTCCTAGTAACGCCATTGTAACTGAGCTAGCAATATCAATGTCACCCCGTGACGTCGGCGAGAGACACAACCACTAACTTCTCACGGGAATAACGAAAATACACCACTTGCGCATCCGAACGGATACAAAATCGAGAAACGGAAGAATATTGGATTATCTTCCAAATTCCACAATATCAGCGCAAAACAATGCACTGTGCCATCAGGAAAGAGTGAAATGTAAATGGTGTAATGCATTAAGTTTAATAGAAAAGTACATTATAAAAGAAGTAGATTCACTTGGCTTGGTCTTGCCCTTTAATTGCACATGTGGATTCAAGCAAACACACGTGGCATCGTGTGAACATTATGTGAAAGAATAAACGAATGAGGTGAGAAAATTACGTGGAAAATAAAAGCCCTACACTTGGAAAGAATTAACCTGTGAAAATACCAACAAAGACTGAATTCGGTGTAAAAAGTAATAGAAACATAAATCAATAAAGCAGCAATGCTTCCAAATTATTGCATGCATTAGTGAGAGTGTCTGTGCCAAAGTGGCAGTTGAAGTAAAATTGTGCTTTTATTGAGTGTTCACCTGAAAAATAATGTGTTCTAGGTGTCACTGTGAACATGAAGAAGGAGAAGAACATCGTTCAGTCAGGTCATGTGACTCAACTAATAAGAGTCGGCTCCCAAAAAAAAAGATCCGTCGTCATTTTTTTAAAGGTGCATTAGGTAAGTTTTTTAAAATTAGGTCTCTAACAGTACGGCAGGTTTGACATTTGAATGATTGCTGCCCATGTTCACCAAGCTCCGCCCCCAGGATCTACCATGGCCCATAGAGTGTCTATAAAATGACTGACAGGAGGCGTATCCGAACACAAACAAGCATTCCGGACCGGAAGTCAGTTTTCCAAACAGGTTTTCTCAGCGACTTAATACATCTTCGCTAAGGCCACGGCTTAATGCGTTGTTGTTGTTGTTTTTTAATCATGTTCTACATATCTAACAGGTTATTGTTACAAGTGAGTATTAAAAAAAAATGACTATTGCACCTTTAAATAATGCAAAGTTGATAGCCTATAGTACTTTGAGCAGTGATTTTTCTTCTTTACCTAAATATACCTGAAAGTGTTTCATGAGGTCTTACCTTCCTTCTAATGAACAAAATTTTAAAAAATTGCATTTATAAAAAATCATTGTCAAGTACAATAAGCATTACTGTATAAATGTAAATATTAAAATCCATTTGTGAAATCTTGTTTTTTACTGGGCTTAGTAGAAGCTTTTTTCTTCTTGTCATAACTGCACCTATTTAATGTGTTCCTATGATCGTCTATCACTCCATTTTGGTATTTTGTGTTCTTGTATTTATATAATTTTACTGTTTTATGTCTTATTTTGAGTGAGTCAGTCTCAGTTTATTGAGTATTCCGAAGCCCATTGTAAGAGTTTAGAAAAGTGCTATGCATGTACGTAAGAGTACTTATTTACTTGTGTTTTTAAACAACAGACTTCATCATGGGGGATATGGTGGTTTAGGGGTTAGCACTGTTGCCTCGCACGTTCTCCCCGTACGCATGTTCTCCTCGTGCTTTGGGGGTTTCCTTCCCCAGGCCAAAGACATATGTTGTAGACTGATTGGCATTTCCAAATTGTCTGGAGTGTGTGATTGTGCCCTGCAATGGGTTGGCACTCTGTCCAGGGTGTCCGCCGCCTTGTGCCCCAAGTCCCCTGGGATAACCTCCTGATCCTGTGTAGGATAAGCAGTACGGAGAATGGATAGATGGACAATGAACAGCAATGTTCATTTTCTTTAAACTTCAGCATTAGAAGTTATATCTAGCTACTATAGTTTCTCATTGGTACTACAAATGACCAGGCCACGCCCACAAGTGAAAACAGCAGCAGTTGCTCCACGCCCACAAAAAACTCCCAAACAAACTACAAGCAATATGTCACTCGATGGTGTGAAGGTAGAATAACTATCTGTCAGTTAAATAATCCATATTCCTAGTTCATGATGATGTCGTGACATGTAACGGAAGAGTTTCACGAGACAAGAAATGTTCATTTGAATAAAAAAAGTGAAGTCAGATATTTTCAAAACGAGACGTAATAGCGTTATGTTTTAATGTTGATTGTCCATTCAAAAAGGTTTTTGTGCAGATAGAGAACGAGACACAAATCTGTTCCTTTGATTCGCACCACATCGTCCACACTTCGGTAAGAATAAATGGTCGCTTCACCTGCTGAGCGTTCCAGTATATCCCTCTGCAGGTTCAGTTTATTTTCTTGCGGAAATGTTTTTTTTTCTTTCTCGATAACGCAACTAACTCTCAACTAACGCTGTTATAAACAAGTATAGCATATATATTATCATGTATTATAAATAATCCATAAAAATAAAAACCTTCCTGTTTTTGAGGAACTGAGGAACTACTTTGCGGCGCTGTGGCGTGAGAATACAGAGTTGTAATGCGGCCGCACTCAAATATGGCTACCGTTGGAGTGCGAACTGGAAATATTTTCCGGAGTATTTTCAAAACTAATCGCAAGTTGTATTTGCAGCTGCGTTTTCTATTTGTTGGCGCATAAATTGAGCCTGCCTCAAGTCAAATAGAATCGCAGTTGTCTTCGCATTTGCGTTTCCGATGCCTTGCACAGAAACCTGTCAATCAGTGTTGGGGGTGGGACTATACTATGGGGCGTGTTTATATTTAGTCCGGAAAATACTTCCATAGAGTGAGCTACAACTTTAATATCGAAATCTTACTAGATTTTTTACAACACGATGTCTGTTAAAGAAGGCGTACTCCTAGTTCATGATGACGTGTAACTTAAGTGTTTCATGAGATATTCTCCAGTGAAGGAATATTACATTTAATAAAACGTAAAAGTGAAGCCGTATGATAGATAGATGTTATGTTTTTGTTCAATTTTTTAAACATGCATTAGGTAAGATTAGCTTTTTCCTCGCCAAAACGTTAGGTGGGTTTGAGCTCAAGGGGCGTTCACACTAAACATTCAGTATGCAAAATTTCTTCAGAGACCACTGCGAATATGGGAGGCAACCGGATATGACATCACTCGCCAAGGTGTTGTTGTTGTTGTGGATTCCGACGTGCTTGCCTTGTTATTGTTGCGACGGCGATGAAAGCGCCTGAAAAGGACAAGGCTGTGGATTCACCTCATCACCCCATGTACCCTCTGTAGCTGTATGTGGCGACCCAGCAATCCAGGCCGCTTCTCTTTTGATGTTGATTTTATATTCTTTTAAAGCAGTGTTGTGTAAAACACAGTTGTGTACACCGCTATAATCAGTGCTTCCTCCATCTTTGATTTTCTGAAGAGGTCACGCCATGGCGTGCGTGTCGATCTTCTATTGGTCACTAATTGGTCACTTCTATTGGTCACTAATTCTATTGCTACTAATTCGCAGGTCAGAGTTCACCAAACTTGAACTTTGGAACACGGTGAAACGCGAAACTTCTTCGCATGAGATTGCGTTTCCGGTCTCCAGCGTACGCACAGCATTTGCGCGCGTATGAACGGAAATCAGTAGAATGAAAAGTGTACAGCGGCCGCCCCTTCACTCCCACATTCCTGCCCATGTTCACAAAGCTCCACCCCCAGGATCTTAGGTGATCCTTAGAGTGTCTATAAAGATGACTGAGAGGAGGCGCATCAAAACGCAAACAAGCGTTCCGGACCAGATGTCGGTTTTCCAAAGGAGTTTTCTCAGCCACTTTAAACTAAACTTTTGCTAAGGCCATGGCTTAATCCATTTTTTTTTAAAATCATGTTCTACATATCTTCTACAAGTAAGGAAGAAAAAAGATCAGCTATTGCACCTTTAAATAATTGTCCTGGTGTTGCTCATTAACGAGCTTTTCGTGCAGATGGAGAAAGAGAAACAAATCCGTTCCGTGGATTCGCACCACATCTTCCAAACTTCCGTTAAAAAAAAAAAAAGGTCGCTTCACCTGCTGAGCGTTCCAGTATATCCCTCCGCAGGGTCAGTTTATTTTCTTGCGAAAATGTTTTTCTCTCAATAGCTACTGTCGTTACAGACAGGCACAGCGTATATATAATCATTTATCATAAATAATCAATGAAAATAACATAATTGTTGACAGACATGAAAAATGAACTGCTTTTCGCTTAAACCGAGGAACTACTTTGCGGCGCTGTGGCGTGAGAATACAGAGGCGTGATGCGGCTGCACTCAAATATGGCTACCGTTGGAGTGCGAGCTACAACTTTAATATCTGTGTCTTATTAGCAATTTTTTTGAACGACACGATTCGTTTTGAACGGAATATTCGTTGGGAGATATTTGTTTTGATTGTGGGACGCGCTGTATTTGAAAACTGGATGGAAATTTAATCTATTTTGGATGTGTCTGTGTAAACAGTGGTGTCTATTTTTTTTTTTTGTTCAAAATTGCCAGCTTGCCCAGTAGCGAGCTTCAAAACGGAATAATCTTGGATTGAAACTCGCGCTTTCTATGGTTTTGTTTGTTATTTTTCATGGAAATAAGGGTTTCTGCCACTGCCACGGGATTATATATCGCAAAAAATCGGCTTTTGGAGCCGAGCATCGTTGGGAAGAAAAGCCCAACAGCGCAGGGATGTAAAAACCCTGAAGGATTTCGCGATGTGGGGATGAATAAAGCGGAATAAAAACAAAACTGCACAACTCCAAATCAGCAGGGATTCCAATTAAGGAAATTGCTTTTCGGATATTTGGATGTTACTGTTACATATTTGACCAAGATTTGGAGTATAAACTGGATTTTCTTTCTCAAACCAGGAGTCTTAATGTCGACATAGTGGTCTATTCCCCCAACCCCCCTTCTCCTCCTCAACCTCCTCCTCCTCCTCCTCCTTCTTCTCCTCAGAAAACACTAAACAAAAAAAAGTGTTGTATGTCCTCAAACCGTTATTGACATGAAGGACATACATTTCTAGTGTTTTTAAAAAAAGGTAAGCGTACATATCCAGGCGAACGAATTGAAACCATTTCAAGTCGTTTTGTTGCTAGGTATCACGTTTCCCCTTCAATCTTCAAGCTAGCCTAGCTAACACGTCACCGGACAGTTTTTATTTATTTTCTCCTTCCCCTCTCCTTCTTTCAGGTTTTCGCCCCTTTTTCTCCTCTTCTTCAAGGAGTTTTTCACACCGTGTCCTCACGAACACGTCTGAAAACCTCACTAACACCGTGTAGGTCAAATAAAACGCCTGGTTTTTGACGTGTTAAATCGTAATAACCCCCGGGTCGATACTGTATCGTTGTCCAAGTTGGCCTGTTGTGATGATGCTAAGCTAACAGTTAGCAAAACATTTTGGATTTATTCTGAATTATTCTGAAGGTTTTTTTTTTGTTGTTGTGCCCAAAAAAATTGTGAACACAAATGTCAGCAAAGGTTTTGAATCATTTCCAGGATAAAATTGAATCCTTCAGACTGGAGAAGCTAGTCTCTAGAAAGAAAAAAAAAACCACCATTTGAGTCCCAGTACTTTGAGAAGTCAACCGGCTTTGGTGTGTTTCTTTATTAAAACGCAGTAAAGTCCGGTGTTAAATGGTGATATATATATATTTTTCCCAGAAACTGGACTTTAACTGTGTTTTAAATGCTTTTCCACCAGAACCAAGCTCCTGAGTCAGATGAACAAAGACTGGACATGCCCCCCTCATGTGAACCACTTTGCTTTGTGTTCAGTGCTTAAACAAAAGGCCTTCAGTTTTTCCCTCATCTCGTCCCTGAACACTGAATAACTTCTGAACTGGAATAACTATAATTTCTGCATGAGAACGATGGCATTCGTTATATCTTACTATTATAAAATGATTTAAACGAGCTAGCGTTAGTCTTTCTAACTTCTCATTAACTGAATCGCCAC
This sequence comes from Pangasius krempfi, assembly GCA_037576825.1. Lineage (NCBI taxonomy): Eukaryota > Metazoa > Chordata > Actinopteri > Siluriformes > Pangasiidae > Pangasius > Pangasius krempfi. The sequence continues at coordinate 23,345,710 of CM074977.1, forward strand.
CGTTGGTTGCACCCTGCTCCAAGTTCGTCTCAAATCCTGATTTGCTTTTCTTCCCTGGCTTTACATGGTGTGCAAATTGGTGGAACGTTACATCCACGTCTAGTAAATAACCGAAAGATCTTAAGTCTTCAATTCGGGTGACGAACAGTGGCGTAGAAAACTTGAAAAATGTATCAAGCCTTGGGCAAATGCGTCATTTTTTTTTGTTGTTATTGCACTCAACACATACACGCTATGAAGAATTATATACACATACACTATGAAAAGCTCCCAATGTTTGTCAACCATTCTTGGGATTCAGTGCGTGCTGAGTCATGAAAGTCACTGAACAGGACTAATCAAAGAGACACGGCGTTATCTGTGACTTTTTATACAAGTCATACAAAAGCCTTTTGGGAATTCTTTGTTTTTGTCAGATGTTGGACTTTAGTGCTAGCTGTAGTTAAGTGTCCTATTATGCGATGCACGCCGTGTCTCCTGTTTTGCGACATGTGTGAGATGGGCTACTGACGTAGCATCATAGATAGTGTGTGTCCATTGTTTTCATGCCCGGAGTGATCTGAGCATGTTTACTCATACTGAGTGAGGGATCCCGCATAATTCCTGGAAAGAAAGGCAACGTCGCATTGGCACCGTGCCTCATCAGCTGTACACACAGGTGGCCAGAGAGAATTGGATGAGCAATGACGGTGAAAGATCGTTCAGTAACAAACGTTTCAGCCATATTTATCAGTGTACACTTCAAAACGCACGTGAGGCTGCCTAGCTAGGCCCAGCACTCATGGATTTAAATGCAGAAAGGCATTGTGAGGACTGGTAACTGAAGTTCCTCATTTTGGACAAAGCTGTCATGGTTGTTCTGTTTAGTGAAGCAGCACCATAAGTACTCGGATGAGAGATCGGAAAACATGGCAGACACCACTAACATTTTGCCTGAGAATGATTTTCAGTACTGGTTTTTATTCGGACGAAATTAGATTTACAGAGTGGTGGGGTCTACTGTCATTTTATTTCAATTCTGATCGGCAACGTAGGGTTTTTTCCCCCATTTTAAAAATAACTTGTTGAACAACCAAAGTTTTCAGGCTGATGGTATAATGGATTGGCGATATGGTAAAAAATAACGTTATATATCATGATACTTATAGGTAAAATTATGATACTGAGGTTCCATATGTTTTTTTTTTTTTTTTTTTTTTGGTCAAAAAAAATTCCTTCCTTGAGAATTTTTTTTTTTTTCAACTCAGCCGTGAACTGAGAATTTCTCGCTATTTACATCATGATTAAAACACAAATCCAGTCACTGAAGTCGTGGCCTTGTTGGCAGAAATGGTGGTGCGAACATGACGAGGGTATATTTTTGGATTACGGTCAGCCATTATTGCCTGGATTAGCATAAAACCGATTTAAAAAGTACTGTTTCCTTGTTTTGCTAATTATTGCAGAAATTGAGGACTATCCTTAGGATCTCTAGAGCAACAAATTGTAGTGTGTTGTCTTCTCAAACAATGGATTTTTCTTTCTTGGCATCTTTTGTCTGTGAAATCTGTGTGCTGGACCTCATGTGGTTGACCTCACCACTAAGCCTTGCTTTTTGTACTACCAGTGAGATCTCGTCTAAAATAACGTTAAATAACCGAAGTATTCAGGATGTTGTTATAACGGGTTGGCGATGTGGTAGAAAATAACGTTATAGATAACTTTACTTATAAACAAAATAACTATATTGAGGTTCTATTTGGTTTTTTTTTTTTGGTCAGAAAGAATGGATGTTTTTAATGTGATATTTACATGCAACAGCACTAAAGCTGTCGGATGGTTTACGCAAAATTATTGACCATGCGTTTAAAATACTATAAAATAGCTGATTTGTTGAGGATTTAAAATTTATGACTCAATGTCTTAAAATTCCCACATCTCAAGTATTTAGGTTTATGAAACAGTGGAATGGTATTATTAGAAGCTGCGAGTTTGGTTATGATTTATTTATAATTTAAGAAATATTTGAATATATCTATTATAAATTATGTCATACATTTTTTTTAATCACATGCTATTTTTTATTAAATTTTTTTAAGATAATTACAAACTGGAAGAAACTGTTGTGATGGCAAAATTTTGTACTTTTAATGTAAAATAGAATTTTTTTTTAATGTAAATACCAAATACTGTATTACTAGGAAATTATTTGCAAGCCTGTTTATCGTGATATGTATTTGGTATGGTAGAAATGCCTTCGAGAATCGTGATCTTTTTTGTCAAATCTTCCACGCCAATACCCCGAGTGCCCGAGTACATCAACGATACTTGGGCAAAAAACATTTATCATATCATAACCTTCAGCTCTGGTTGTGGAGCAGTATATATTTTATTCCGATTTACTGTCAATCTTTGGCATTTTGCTTAACGCCAAATGGCGAGTCCATTTTACACAATCGTGGTTCCACGTTTTCACTGATATTATGAGGTTTGTTGGAATTCGCTGGAAATGATCGGTGATTAAGCACATGTATGAGCACATCTACAGCGAGAAGTAAGGACGCCGATCAGACCCAACCAATCAGAACGAGAAAGGAAAGGGTCAGAGGATAACACTGAGAATGATGGCGAAGACCATATCTAGAAGTTCGTAACGCCTAGCTCCATTTCACTGAAGTCACGTGATCCACAGGTCTGACGTTTATGTTGGTGGGGCCGTAAGAAGTTTTGTAGAGTAAATCCCGTCCCCAATCGATCTTGTAGCACCACAATGTTAACAAGGCGATAAATACAGTTGATATCGACTCAGTCAGGACGTGTTCACACTCGAATTGAGTCAATTCCAGGCACGTTTTTGAGGAGAAGCTCATAATCATCAATCATCAGTCATCAATCATCATAGCTTTTTTTTTTTTTTCTTTATATGTACTCTGACAAGTTCTTCTGTATTTCAGTTTTGTTGAGTACAGAAATTCTTTACAAAATGAAACATGATACATTTTTTTTATAGTTAAGAAAAGAAAGATTGCAAAGGACCGGTTTCATTTTTAGCCAAATATGAGTCAGCTGAAAACCATGATAAACTGATTCTTTACCGTGATCAGTAGATGAAGACTTTGAGTCAAAGCTGCTCACTTTTGGGTTTTAATATTTTGTTCACTCAGTATGTCAAAATCTAAGAAGAGCTTTTCCGTTGTCATATGCAGACCACAACATGCTTTTATCTGACGCTGTAAAACAGAACAATTCCAAATAACGTGACAGGTTTAAATAATAATATTAAGAGTGCTTTGACACATGCAGTGTTTATTTCCTTTGGCTGGATCCCTGGTGTGTTCTTCACCGCTGTGTGGTTCTTTGCTCAGGTGAGAACACACTCAGGCGATCAAACTGGGGCCCGAGAGCATCTGATCGAGGTGCCGCTTCCAAATGAGCTCAAACGAGAATGGATTAGACTCTGAATCGATTCAAACATGCCGAGCTGCCAAATTGAGCCAAAGGAGAGAGCTGTAGCTCTGTGTGTTCTGATTATTTGGTCCGGTAAATAACCAAAAATGGAAAAGTATCCGTTTCCTTCTGACTCGATAAACAGGAGTTCACTTGAGATAACCTGTGGACTGCTGTGTTTAAGTGGTGGATGTATCGGTTCCCAGTTCCCAGGAGTAAATCCTGCTTCACATTTAACCTAATGTACCAAGCTGACTCAGGTTTGGAAAAAAAAAAAACGTGCTAGAGGTCTAAAAGAAAACAACTTAATAACGCTCCTTTAGTATGGAATATTATAAACCATATGAACGGTATTAGCAGTGATGGAACGAAAAGTTTCAACCGTGTTCTTTCTTTTCTTTTTATCAGAATGTCATCAGAGGAGAAGATTCTTGATTCCTCTGATAAAGGACCCTCGCCACCTGTGGGTGGATCTGTGGCCACGCCCACAGGAAGTCCCGCCCACAACGACAGGCGGCCCAGAGGCCGGCCTCGAAAGGATGCTGGATCCACACCCAGACAGAGGAAGAAGTGAGTGACACTTTTTTTATTTTTTATTTTTTTATTTGTTGCAGTAAACCTGGTTCTGCAGCTGGTTCTGTGATAAAGCAGTGTGATTGTAGCAGTTGACTGAAGGAGGGAGTAACAGCACCCAACTCCGTATAGCATCACTGAAAACAAAGCATACCAAAGTGTCCTCCATGCTGGAGAAATGTGAAAAATTCACTTTTTAAAAACTAAACATTGACATCAAAGCATTAACCTGTGCATGCTCATTGTGGTTTTGCACGTCTTCTGACTCCGTTTATCGTGGCTGCTGATCAGGTTGTTACGTTGTGGTGTGTGATTCCTTATTTGATGATGTGTTTGTGGTTTAATTTCACTTTTTTTGATGTTTTCTCTCATTTCCCTGTCTGGGCCGCTCAATACTCCGCTCTTACAGCTGGCTATGATGATGTCATCACATGCTGTATCAAAATATGCTTGTATGAGCATTTAAAATTAAAAAGAAAAATTTCCTTTCAGTGTTAAAATCTTTTTGTAGGCGTTATGTAAAAGTATCATCTAACACGGTTGGATTTTTAACGCAGTGTGTATGTAGTATGTTAGCTGAATTATATATTGTGATGCACATCACGTATCATGCCAATGTTTTCAAGTATCGTGATTCTCGAGGCAGAAAAACTCGGTCCGTGCTTGATAATGTGAGTTTGCCGTCAACAACCAACACACATGCACGCAGCTCCATTCTCAAAACATGTGTGCAAAGTCTCTCTCTCTCTCTCTCTCTCTCACACACACACACACACACAGATTGCACTGTGTGCGTCATTAGAACATCGGTGAAAACGAAAATAGGCTATAGACTATATACTCCACTCTCACCAAAGAAATTCAGACTTACCCCAAAATCATTCAGTATTTTGCGTTATAATGAAGAAAGCCAGGGCCGGCATCAGAGTAAATTAACCACATGGCTTTAAAAGGTCACGAGTGCTGGTACTGAACCTCTTAAGAACGGTGTCCTTCCACTCAGTTGTGCATTTTCGAGTTAAGTCCTTCTGAAACGCTGGCTGAACCAGCAGGGCCTTTCTTCTGAGGAGCACAGCGTGTCCATGGTCCGAAAAAAACCCGTTTCTCGGCGTGGAGAATGAATTGTCACACATTGCCGTGGAGGCACTGAGTGTTAAGCCGTGTTTGAAAGCAGTCAGTACGCCGAGCGTTGCGATCAGATGTGTGTGGTACTTTTAAGAAGATGTGGAGTATAGTCCAGTTCCCCTCGATTGGCTGTGACAGGTCCGTAACATGCTTCACGTGCTTTACAGTAAGAAATGTATCACTTCCTGGATTTAGTGCAACAAGTCCACCAGCTAGCTGTGAGTTGTTCCTGCTAAATCTTAGATCCATCTCACCAAGCAGCTACTTCTTCCACAGCTAACATTAATTTCTTCGGGCATGTCGCTTATGCTAGTGTCGTGGCTGCACACTGATGGAGGCTGTTGCTCTTCAGAGGTGGCATCAGTGAGCGCATTATTTACTCCCTCTTCAAGGGAAACTCCCTTTCCTCAGGAGGCTGAGAAGAAGCAGCACGGCGTAGTCATTTTCTTGCATCTACTTTTCTTTGTTAATAAGTGTGGTATGATCATCGCTGTGCTCTCGAACGTACCGACGCTGTCTGACTTGCTCAGTGCACGCGCTTATATGACGCGCTTATAGATCACGTTTCCTCGAATTCTCCTCACGTAAATATGACACAGGGTATGCTTTTTATTTTATGAGGGCATCTCCTGTGCACAGCCCGCTTCCGGTCACCTCACAGACTTTTAGTTGGATTCAGGTCTGGGCTGTGGCT
>CM074977.1:23361822-23378533 GCA_037576825.1 Pangasius krempfi
TTTCTAACCTGTTTATCCGGTTTTGACATGCTTTATCCGGTTCTGATCTGCTTTATCCGGTTCTGACATGCATTTCTAACCTGTTTATCCGGTTTTGACATGCTTTATCCGGTTCTGATCTGCTTTATCCGGTTCTGACATGCATTTCTGACCTGTTTATCCGGTTTTGACATGCTTTATCCGGTTCTGACCTGCTTTATTCAGTTCTGACATACATTTCTGAGATGTTTATCTGGTTCTGACATGCAGTTCTGACCTGTTTATCCGGTCCTGACCTGCTTTATCGGTTCTGACATGCAGTTTTGACCTGCTTTGTCAGGTCTTGACATGTTTGTCATCTTGTTGTTCTTACCATGCTAGTTAAATTTGACATATGGATATATTGATCTGTAGCAAAATGCATTTATTGATTAAAAACAAATGGTGGGCGTGTCTTTGTATAAGGCTGATGGGTGTGTCTTTGTGCCCTTATGTGACCTCACAGGAAGGCACTTTACACTCAAAAAATAGGCAGTCATGTTGGCTTATATTAGCTGGCTAGCTAGCGTAAACTCTGACAATAAGGAATAGTTATTAATATAACTAACTTTTTTTTATTTTTATTTTGTTTAATAATTATAGATAAACATACAAATTCTATTGACATCCTACTTTCTCTATAATTGGACTCAAAGATATGCGCAGTTCCCATCTATAGCCTTCGGGGAACATCCCCATGCACAACTGCTTTCTTTTCCGATGTGTGACTTTTAAGACACGCCCACTCAACTGCTTTAATTTTCACGAATAGGCTCAACAAGCAGCCCACATTCCCATCAACACGCCAATGTTTTGGTCCATATTTCCATATGCTAACGCAGGTATCACGTATGGCCTTTAAGACACGCTCATTTTTATTTCCACACATGGACTCAAAAGACACGCCTACATTTTCATCTGTGGCTTTTGAGACGCATGGACAGTGACACGCCTACAGTTTCTTAAGGTGCCTTCAGTGATGCCCACCCAGTGCTGACCTCATTTCTATATACTAACTCGGACACGCCCACATTTTCACGTATGCCCTTTGGGACACGCCCACTTAGCCGTTTTCGTTCCTGCATATGAACTCCTGGTCTCAGATCTTCAGATAAACCTTGCTGGTTCAGACAGATGGAGTCAGGCGAGGTGTAATAAGATGCATCTTTTCTTATACATCATCGATGAGTCATTTCTGAATAACCAGCGTATCAGTCCGTGACTTTACGCTAAATATCAGCTAAATTAACACGCCTATGAGTCAAAGCCTCCAGCTGCTGACTGTCAAGTATGAATTAACACCTTCCTCCTCTCACGCTCACGGATCATGATGGAAGAGTTTCTCCAGATCCCCCGAACGGTCTATAAAAACCCGTGTGAAAGGCCACATCTCTGCTCAAACAGCTGACATTTAGCTGCTGCTTTCTTTCCCTTCTCTCTCTCTCTCTTTCTCGTTAGATGGAAACTGGTTTGCCCCTGGTGTCATCATTAATATTGTGCTTTCTATTCGCATCGCTCTTCACCTGAGGCATCAGACCCATCTCTGAGTGAGTCACGGCTCATGTGGACTCTGCAGGTCGCCTTGTTTCACTTCACTAGGAAGTAAACGGTCTAAAACACAAACCAGCTCTTTCTCACTTTCTCCGTCTTCATGCTTCTGTGTGTAAAGGAGGCGTGGCCTGCGTGCCTGTCATTCCAACTAGAGGATGTACGCTGCTTCAGTCCCAGTGAAGGAGGCGTGGCTTCTACCTCTATGCCTGTCAGTTACATTAAAGGAAGTGCGAATTCTGTACCCCTCAGTCTCACTGAAGTGGGTGTGGCTTCTGTGTCTTTGGTCTGAGAGAAGTGGGCGTGTCAACTGTGCCTTCAGTCACAGTGAAGGTGTGACTTTTTTGCCTTTAGTCAGAGAAACTTTAATCTGAGAGAGGTAGGCGTGGCCTCAGTGTCAGTCACAGTGAAGGAGGTGTAGGCTGTGCACCTATCAGTCTCAGCAAAGTAGGTGTGGCCTGTGTGCCCTCAGTCGCATTGTAGGAGGTGTGGCCTCTGTGCCTTCAGTCGCATTGCAGGAGTTGTGGCCCCTGTGCCTTCAGTCGCATTGTAGGAGGCGTGGCCCCTGTGCCTTCAGTCGCATTGTAGGAGGCGTGGCCCCTGTGCCTTCAGTCGCATTGTAGGAGGCGTGGCCTCTGTGCCTTCAGTCGCATTGTAGGAGGCGTGGCCTCTGTGCCTTCAGTCGCATTGTAGGAGGTGTGGCCTTTGTGCTTGTTAGTCCTAGTGAAGGAGGTGTGGCCTCTGTGCCTTCAGTCCTAGTGAAGGAGGCGTGGCCTATGTGTCAGACAGTCTCACTGGAGTAGGCGTGGCTTCTCTGCCTTTAGAGAGGTGGGCATGGCCTGTGTGCCTTCAGTCAGAGTGAAAGAGGAGTGGCCTCTGTCTCTGTACATGTCACATTGAAAGAGGCGGGGCAGAAGTGTTAACCATGTTTCTTACGTGAAGATATCTTAGGACTCTTACCCCTGTACCAGAATGAAATTAAATAAAAAACTAATTTGAAACTATTAGAAACGTTTATGAAATTTAGCATACTTTTAAGCAGATAGCGTTATAAAGTAAGATATAAAGTAGCGCTAGCTTTCTGGCATAACATCAAGTGGTCATTAGTGGTGTAGCATTGTGAAATAAACACTAATCTAAACACTGCCGAAATAGCCCTGTGGCACCGATGAGGCTAAACTCTGACCCTGATTTTTTCCTCCTTTATTTTGTTTGCTAGCGGCGGAGCAGAGGAAGCGGGCCACAGGTCCTGGGACGAGCTTCACCACGTAGGTTTACCAGAAGACGTAGATGTCCGGTCTCTCTTCGACGAGTCAGGTGATCACCGACGTGGACCTTTTTCATGGTCACAGATTTATAGCTGGTACCAGACTGTCCAGGAATACACAAGTGTGTTTACATGATGGTGTGTTTTCTCTCTCTGTGTGTGTGTGTGTGTGTGTGTGTGTGTGTGTGTGTGTGCGCGCAGGTCAGTGCTGGGCCCATCAGCGGTGTGCTCTGTGGTCGGAGGGCGTGTGTCAGGCAGGGGACCAATCACTGCTCTACGTGGACAGAGCCATCCACTCAGGGAGCACAGAGGTGAGATCGGACAAGGACACGCTCACGCCAAAGCAGGAGACGCCATTTTACTTTACAGTCCGTTAAAAACAAGTTATAAATATTCTTAACGCATAAATAACTGCCTTATAAGTCACACATTGACATTTAAGATGAGCACAGGCCAGGGGGGTGGGGGAAGGGGCTAAAGGTCACGGCTGGCTTGGAAAAGGTCACAGCGATCGCTAGACACACACACACACACACACACACACACTGCCCCACTTCGTATGACTCTGCTTGAATGACGTCTTCCAGTGTGACGCGCTAGTAGTGCATAGAGTCATGGAAAATTACTTTTCAGTTTTTCATTTTTTAATAAAATATTCATTAGGTTTTAAAGATCTCTAATCCATTAGTTTAAAAGAAATAGTATAATTTTTTTTTATTAACCGCAATATTATCATCATCACAATATAAAATATCTCATTTTCATATAATGTTTAAAAAAAAAAAAATTCAATATGATTGGTTGAAGCATCCATAAAAACGGAATGTCTTGTTTCACAGATTTTCAGTTACGTTAAATGTAACTAGAAATGGATAAAAAGTATGACGGGTTGTCATCGATGGCAAATTGCTGTGGTGTAAGAGGATTAGGTGTTTTTTTTTTTGGAAATTAATTTAATTCCACTCAAGTGAAGTGAAAGGAATAATTTTCCACCGTGTGTGTGTGTGTGTGTGTGTGTGTGTGTGTGCGCGTGTGCGTGCGTGCGTGTGCTTGCGTGATGAGGTTTGATGTGGAAGTATAAAACGGGTTGTTCTAGCTAAAGAGGGAACAGTGGACTTGTTTATCGCACGGAGGGAAATAATGGACCTATTTTGAGGAAGCGCTTGATAATTGATGTATGTTTGAGAGGAAGACCACGGCTGTGTTTTATACACACCCTCGCCGACTTCCCCTAGGCCCTAGGGGAATCCCTCTCGCCAACACGTGGGATGTGGTGAGATGAGGGATGGAGTCGACGCCGGTGGTCGCTGCAGTCTGAAGATGAAGCAAGCGTACGTAAATGATATGACACTGTACCCTAACGTAAAGCTGCCCTCTCTCTCTCTCTCTCTCTCTCTCTCTCTCTCTCTCTCTCTCTGTGCAGCATTGTGCATATTGTAAGCGCCTTGGAGCATCCATTAAGTGCTGTGAGGAGGGGTGTGACCGCTCGTACCATTATCCGTGTGCAGGGGGAGCCGGAACCTTCCAGGACTTCCGGAAGCGCGTCGTCCTGTGCACGGATCACGTCGAGCTCGCCGTCAGTAAATGTGAGACGAAAGCGCTTCTTCTTTACAAGATGCTACAAAATACGCGGTTTATTCCATCAGGAACAGTTAAACAACGTAAAGACAAAGAATCCCTAGAAACACACTTTTATATCTAAACATATATCATAATGATTCCTATAAATAAGAGCATTAATATGTATATTACGGTATTTTTTTCAAATATTTAAAACTAGCCAGTACCAAAAGTGATATTTGCTTTTTTTTTTTGAACTAAATCGTTTGTCTTTTTATTAAATGTATATTAATGCTACGTTATTCAAATTGTGTATGATATAAATTTATAAACCTTAATTAATTTATGTACATTTTATGTGTGTACTAACTTCTACACACTCAAGTTTTTAGTATGTAAAAGGAATGATAAATATTAACGCTGATGAATACTACTAATGATTTAAGTAGTAAAGTATCATACTGTGTGTATAAACATATAAACATATAAATACATATTTATATATACAAATGTGTGTGTGTGTATATATGTTTATACATACATATACAGTATGTATGTGTATGAACACTAATTTATGCTGTGTGCGCGTGTGTGTGTGTGTGTGTGTGTGTGTATATATATATATATATATATATATATATATATATATATATATGCGCTTCATCCTAATTCATTCTATTAATGTATAGGTATTATTATGTTTTATGTATTATTAATGAAATACTACAATCTCAAGATCACAGCATTAAGGTATTACGTGACGTACTAGTGTATAGTGATATAATTTGGTCCAATCACTATTGAATAAATTAAATATAATTCGCAGTGACAGTAGTAACAGTAATTTAATTCTCTGTAATGTAATCTAGTATTTTAAGGGTGTGATATTAATATTGCAGTCATTAAAGACGATGTATAACGTAGTAAAATGTATTACTGTAGACTGTAGTGGTGGTAAATATATTATAGTAGATGAAAGGGGATGCTAATTTTAGTTCTAAATACTTGAATGAGTAACTCAAACACACTTACTTTTCTCTCACACGTGTGTGTGTGTGTGTGTGTGTGTGTGTGTGTGTGTGTGTGTAGCAGCGGAGGAGGCGAACTGTGTGCTGTGTGAGAGTCCGGGAGATTTAATGGACCAGCTGTTCTGCACCAGCTGTGGACTTCATTACCACGGCATGTGTTTGGACATCAGCGTGACTCCTCTGAAGCGAGCAGGCTGGCAGTGTCCGGAGTGTAAAGTGTGCCAGACGTGCAAGTGAGTGTGAACTTCGCTCTTCACACTTTATGTTCTCACACACGAGGAAGGCGGAGCTTGTGCAGTTTAAATTTTAAACCTGACACGCAAGGTATGCTAGCGAGCATTAAGTATATATAAATTGTTGTGGTGGTGTACGTGATATTTATAGAATTAACATAACGTTGTTTTATAAAGTGAAAGTCTGTAGAACAATGCGCTGATGGCTTTTATCCCGTTTTTGTGTCAGGAACCCTGGAGAGGACACGAAGATGCTGGTGTGTGACATGTGCGATAAAGGCTATCACACCTTCTGCCTGCAGCCCGTGATGGACTCCATTCCCACCAATGGGTGGAGGTGTAAGGTACCGAATCAGCACGCAGCAACTGTTCACTCTGTGTGGAGCTGCACACTAAAAAAAAAGAGTAGATTAGAGTTGGACGGAGTCATATGAAGCCCTGAAGAGTTGTATGGAGTTGTCAAGGATCATCGCTTTATTTGGAGTTGTTTAGACATATAAAGATTCGTACTGAATCGCATGGAGTCGATTAGAATGATTTTGAGTCATATGGAGTTGTTTAGTGTTGTATGGGGTCATTTGGAGTCATATACGTTTATAAGTAAATAGTCTTATGTCATCGTATAGAGCTCTTTGGAGAGTCTTTTAAGCGTCATATGGAGTTTATTAGAATCATAAATATGTATGGAGTTATATGCAGTTGTTTAGTGTCATTTAGTTTTGTATAGAGTTGTGTGGAGTCGTTTAGATTCATATGGAGTCATATAGAGTCACTTAGTCATATGGTGTCATGTGGAGTTGCCTAGAGTCATTTAGATTTGTAAGTAGTTGTATGGAAGTGCATATGGACCTGTATGGAGTTGTTCAGACTATGGAGTCATGTAGCTTTCTGTGGAATCATATGGAGTCATTTAGAGTAAAACAGATTTGTATGGAATCATATGGAGTCATTTAGAGTAAAACGGATTTGTATGGAATCATATGGAGTCGTTTAGAGTAAAACAGATTTGTATGGAATCATATGGAGTCATTTAGAGTAAAACAGATTTGTATGGAATCATATGGAGTCATTTAGAATAAAATAGATTTGAATTGAATCATTCGGTGTCGCTTAGAGTCATATAGAGTGATAGACACATAGTTTTGACTACAGTGATGGAAACTTTAATGTGTGTGTGTGTGTGTGTGTTTTACAGAACTGCAGGGTGTGTGTACAGTGTGGCACTCGGAGCAGCAGTCTGCTTTGTGAGAGCTGCTCCGGGCAGCACGACTCAACACAGCTCTGCTCTGTGTGTGCTGGAAACCTGGACACCGAGCTTCATAAAGACCTGCTCTCCTGCCATCACTGCAAAAGGTACATGGCAACAGAGTTTCCGCTAAGAAATTTTGATGCTGGCCAACGTGGCCGGGAATGATAAAGTTTACCGGACAAACAGAAAAAAATCCGGTCATCTCATTTCAGTGTTCATTTTGCACTGTAACGTTATGGATTGTGCATAACATATGCGGTTATAATAATAACAAAACAATCAAGTTAAATGAAAGAAAAAAAAAACGTATTTATTACATTTTCTTTTCCACACTATTCAAAATAAAAATGGCAGTCGTGGAATTAGCGTCTAACAACCCAAATATTCAGAACAGAAACAAGGCAGAGCAAAACTTTAAACTGCAGTTTGCCACGTATATTTTTGTTTACAAAGATATATTAAAATAAAGAAAATCATATAATGTCCCAATTGTTTGCTTCTCTTTATTATTATTATTATTATTATTATTATTTTTGACTATTTTTTGCGATTTTTCATGGCACGGGGGCGTTCTGCTGCCGAAGTGAAATCAAACGTGTCCAGTGTTTGTCTGCAGCTTGGTGACGTCCTCTTCCTGAAGGCGGCTACGCAAGGCTCTTTTAACGCGGGTCTGCTGCGAGACGCCTCTCTCTCGGCCATGCGAGAAACGGGAATGACACGGGATACTTTTGCCAGCGTGGCACACTCGGGATACGAGTCGTTGTAGTCATGGATTAAGACTTCGCAAGCTGTCAGAAAAGTTAAACCTCCGTGGCAGCTAATCAGAGTACACGTTACAGGAGAAACGTGAAAATAAGATTTGCGCCGGCAGAGATCTTATTTAGGTGTACAATTGCGAACTTTGTTTAACTTTTTTTTTTACCGGACATTATGTCTGAAAATGTTTTATTTCGTCAGACATTGGGAATTTTAAATGGTTAAAAACCGGTATTTACCAGCTAACAGAAACTCTGGCTTGTAAGATATACAGCCAAAGCTGGGCCAGAAACTAAATTGTAGGTTTAGATCTAGATCTAGATGTAGATCTATTTATAGTATCATGAATATAGAGGCATCATGACGTGTCGAAAGACATCATAAATAAATGTAGTGTATGTAAAAGTAAACAATGTAAAATAGTATAATAGTCATTCTGGGTTTTTTTTTATTTGATTCTCCAGGTGCTTTCACGTGGAATGTGAGCGGCAGGTGGAGGGTCACGTGGAGATCCAGACCGGAGAGGATTACGTGTGTTCGATGTGTAAACCCACCAGCTTTGAGCCAGTTTCCACACGTATCGAGAAGGAGGAGCATGAAGCGCACATGAACGTCGACACGGATACTCAAGCAGCACAATCAGATATGGACTGTGAACCCGCTCAGAGAGACAGCACAGAACCAGGCCAAACGGTCACCGAGCCACAGTGTGAGGTGGAGGACGTGATGGAGCACAAAGAGTCCGGTAAGCTCAGAATCTGATCTGCTGACTTGGCTTCTTCACGCGGATTCTGTGGTGCTCGCTCATGTTTCTTAGAGGGTTCTGCTCAAGTTCTTGATGGTCCTGCGAGTAAACATATGAAAAATAAGAGCTGTTTTTCTGACTTCCTTGTTTCTTCACTTTTAAATGTCCAAGTATTTTAGTTTTGTCATTAGTTAATAGATTTTAAAATATAATAATAATCATAGTAATAATAATAATATTAATAATAGAATGATGAAGTTAATTTATTTTTGTGCTGTGGCACAATTGCCTCCTTGTTCTGTCAACGACAACGCGATTTGATGACATAAAATGTTTTAAATTGAAATTTTTTTTGAACAAAGTTAAACATTTATTACCGTAAAATGTGAACCCCGCTGAGTGTACAGCAATACCCGACATTTGTTTGTGGGGGTGGTTCTAGAGCGCATTTGTTTGGATGCAAATTGGACGAGTACAGAAAGAAGCCTGATGGATGCTTCTGAATCAGCGCGTCTCTGCGTCTTTGTGTCGTTGCGCAGAGAGGGGGCTCATGGGTAAACGTGGCGCACAGAGACGTGTCGAGTGAGCGCTACTTGGTTGTCGGAGAGGTGTGTCGGGTTGCGTACCTGGAAACGGTTCGATTAAACGTTGCGACAGTTTTTCTCAGATTACTATTGCTTCATTCAGAGTAGTACTGAATCACTGAGCTCGCATTATTTGTGGCTCTTCTTTGCTGTGTGATTCAATAAATTCTGATGTAGTTAATGCGACAGCACCTTCTAGAGGACACGCTCATGTTACGCGCGTCCGCGCAGCATCTTGAATCTAGAAAACACATCTTTTGTTATTTCTTCGGTGCATACTGGCATATTTGCCTCTATAGCACCAAGTGACTACAAAAAGCTTTAAAACTCTGATTTCAGACTGATTTCAGTCTAGAGGAGTCCTTGGTCACAAAGCCTTTCACAGTCCTGGGCATTGCTCATGACCCCAACATCACCAACGAATACAGCTATACTAGAAGTAATGGTAGTCTGATGCATATTTCTCGTACCCATAACGTTCAACAAATGGTAAAGTCACGAACTCACCCAGTCTCTGCATCGTGACTCTTATAACAGAATGCTTCTTGAGGTCTGGCTGAATGGAACGACTCGCAGCAACTTCCAGTTATCAGCTTCGATCAACCTGGTTATTGTTCTGTGCTCGACGATTTGTTGTACAACCAGCCAGCCTTCAACAGCCTAGAGTTTCTGCTTTGCTTACTCAGTACCTCTACAGAGTAATGAAACTTAAGCCTTATAATTACTTGACACAGCACTAAGCTAATGATCAGCTGCACTGGGCTGATATTTGGTTATGAAATCCTATAAAGTTTTTTGAGGTGGCTGGTTGTGTGTCCCCGGAGGGGATGTGGGCTTTATTTGATAAGATATCCAGTGCCAGAAAAGAACAACACTCTCAAGGTTTCTCTTCTTGAGAGTCTTGGAGAGTTTTTTTTTTTTTTTTTTTTTTTTTTTTTTCTTGCTGCTGTTTTTAATGCTTTATTCAAGGTTAAGGCCATGATGCCCGTGATGTTTGAAACAATTGAGACAGTTCCATTCTGGAGAGTAATTAAATTTCATAGTCACTGCCCCATTAATAATAAAGCAAGACTGAATGTTAAGGATTTAATAAAGATGCCCATTAGGACTGGGATCCTGTGGGGAACCAACAAAAATGTTGCAGTTGCAGCAGTGTTTACTCTCTTGTGGGCAGTCAGATGTGAAGTTTTCTAGATAAAGAAAGGCCAGGTTCATTATCCTGGTCAAGGCCACATGGTTTAAATTGCTAATTACTAATTTGTTTATATTCTGAGAAAAAGCATCCAGTATTGTGTATGTCAGAAAATGTTGCAGGCAGGTGCAAACAATAACTGAGGGAGCATGCAGGATTGATCCAATTTTATGAAGGAGTGGGCTGGATTGGTCAGGATTCCTCTGGGAGTGGGTAGGATTGGTTAGAATTTCCTTGGGAGTGAGCAAGATTGGTTAGAACTTCTTCAGGAGTGGATGGAATCCGTTAGAACTTCTTCAGGAATGGGTGAATTGGTTGGAACTCCATCAGGAGTGGGTGAATTGGTTGGAACTGCATCAGGAGTCGGTGAATTGGTTGGAACTCCATCAGGAGTTGGTGAATTGGTTGGAACTGCATCAGGAGTGGGTGAATTGGTTGGGATTCCTTTGGGAGTGGACGGGATTGGTTGGGATTCCTTTGGGAGTGGGTGGGATTGGTTAGAACCCCATCTGGAGTGGATAGGACTGGTTAGAATTTCTCTGAGAGTGGCCAGGATAAGTTAGAACTCCTGAAGAGCGCAGGACTGGTTAGAATTCCTTTGGGAGTGGATGGGGATTGGTTGGGATTCCTTTGGGAGTGGATGGGATTGGTTGGGATTCCTTTGGGAGTGGATGGGATTGGTCGGGATTCCTTCCGGAGTGAATGGGATTGGTTGGGATTCCTTCCGGAGTGGATGGGATTGGTTGGGATTCCTTTGGGAGTGGATGGGATTGGTTAGGATTCCTTCCGGAGTGGACGGGATTGGTTGGGATTCCTTTGGGAGTGGGTGGGATTGGTTAGAACCCTATCTGGAGTGGATAGGACTGGTTAGAATTTCTCTGAGAGTGGCCAGGATAAGTTAGAACTCCTGAAGAGCGCAGGACTGGTTAGAATTCCTTTGGGAGTGGATGGGATTGGTTGGGATTCCTTTGGGAGTGGATGGGATTGGTTAGGATTCCTTCCGGAGTGGATGGGATTGGTTGGGATTCCTTCCGGAGTGGATGGCACTGGTTAGAACTAGGGCGATATTGCTCCAAAAAAACAAAACAAAAAATTATTGCAACTTTATGAACAATTCCCCGTTACAATTTCAAATTTTTTTGTTCTTACATAATGCAATTATAAATAAATATTGAAGTTTTTTTTTTTTTTTTTTTACGTTTTTTATTTATTAGAATAGAATTTAGAATGGGGAATGGAGTTGTGCAAAAATAGTAACAGCACCATCTATAGCAAATTGTGCAAACAATAGTTTCTTTAAATAAAGAATATTAAAGGAAGTGAGGCCTTGGCAAAGTGCTGCCTGTTTATCTTGGTGTCTTTTTTTTTATTATTTTTTATTATTATTTTTTTATTATATAAATCTAAGCATGCAGTGTTCGAGGGTAGCGCAGTCTGTAGGAGGTGTTTATCAGGTTAAGAAGGCTGTGTTTTCCCTTTGTTTTGGAAACTTTTAAATAGCAGTTATGGATGTTTTAATTAAAATTTTAAATACACACACACATGCACGTGTGTGTGTGTGTGTGTGTGTGTGTATAAACATGTACAAGATCGATAAGAACCTTTTGAAAATCGCATTAAACCATTAATTTGAATTAACCAATTTCCACTACAGGCTAATTTTGGAGAATCTCTAGAAAAAAGTGGGCCTGTGTTTTTAAGACTCCTGATGTTTCAATCTAGGAATAAGTTAGTGTCTAAATTGTTGACAACTTCAGGGTATCCCGGAGGACTGAATCTTAAAATTAGCTGCTGCTTATTAAAATACTTATTAAAATAGCCTGTAAAAAGATGTCACGCATCCACAAGTGTACTTCAGTGATTAAGGGGTTAAACCCGAACAGGCATTTAAAAGAGGGAGGAGCATAGCATTCGAAATGACCGCTCACCTCTGCAGTGATTGGCCAGTAGCGATGTAACGTTTATAGTCCATGTTTTTTGATTGTAGCACATTTGTTAGATTAGCTGCATTTAACATAGTGAGCTTTTCATTTTAACGTCTGATCCATATTTCTGAAAAGAAAATGAAACAATGGGGTTGTTTATGTCCGTCATTAAAAATTTAAGGAGTTGCTTAGTTAAAACCTGTAAGGCGTGTCGAAAATCCTGTTAATCCGTTCAAAAGTGTGTGCTCTGTTCATGAGGTACATTTGGGAACTTGGCTGCTCATCATTTGTATTTATTTACACACTCTGTCCAATCTGAATAGGTCTATCGAGTCTTACAGACTTGTACACTTTCCCTTTTTGCCCCTTTTTAAGAATCCAGTTGCGCCTGTTTTCCAGAGATGTAATTATTTCCACTCGGCCTGCTTCAGGTTATGTAACTACACTTTGAATAATGATGAATATGTCTCCTTTTCCAGAGGTGTGTGCAGAAACGAGCCGTGAAAAATCCCAGCATGCGGCCAGCGAAGCCTCTCCAAAAGGACCCACGGGTGAGACGTTTCCAGGTACTTCCTTCGGGTTCATGTTCTTCCTCCACAGTCACGTTACATAACGATATTTTCATATATCTTGCCAGTCTTGTTCGGTTTTTTTGCCACAGAAGTGGCCAAACTGTCTGAAAGTTTTATGTCTGTAGTCCGGGAAATTGTAACTCACAATATTTTTTTTTTGTCGTGTCTAGCCACAGAGCCTCCTCAGGACACAAAGCCAGCTGGTAGTCCAGAAGCTTCTCAGCAGGAGCCAGATCCATCCCCTGAGCCGCTCTCAGTCCAATCTTTCACTCAGTCCATTAAGGCAGAGTTGCCTCATCACCCAGAGTCCGGACCTCCAGGAACATCATCTCTCCAACGGGAGGAGCTCAAATCGAGTCAGGAGGAGAAACAAACCATCACATCAGCCACCAAAGACCTCAAATCAGTGTCTGAACCTTCTAATGAGGAACCTATGGAAATGTCGTTTTCTGAAGTTACACAACCATCCACGGAAAATAAAGCAAGTTCTGTGCCAAAGGTAGAGGAGGAGAAGAACGTGGGCCTCTTTGTGGAGAAAACGTCTGAGAGCCTCACAGTGGAGGAGCGAGAAAGGGTTTCTGAGGGCCTCACGGAGAAGGATGGGGAAAGATCTACGGAAGCTCTTGCATCGGAGGAGCGAGAAAGAGTCACGGAGGATCCTGCCGTGCAGGAAGGTCAGAGATCTTCTGAAATCCTCACAGTGAAGGAAAACCCTTTTGAAGGCATCCCGGTGGAGGAACACACGAAATCTTCTGAGGGCATCCTCGTAAAACAGCGTGAGAGAACCATTGAGGAATGTAAAAAGTCTTCTGAAAGTCTCTCCGTGGAGGGACGTGAAGGAGCGTCTGACGGTGTCAAGATGGAGGTTTCTTCTGAAGGCCTCACGGTGGCGGAACGTGAAAGCCATGCAGTGAAGGAACATGAAAAAGGCCTCACGGCGGTGGACACCTGTGGAAGATCTTCGGAAGAGTTTACAGTGGAGGAATGTAGAAGATCTTCTGAAGGTCTTCCTGAGGTGATGGACTTCAGTATGGATGGTGAGAGAAGCTTGGCGAAGCTGAGCTCGCTGGTGGAAGAGAGAACGTCTCTAAAGCCATCAGCAGTTAGGCAGCCGGAGAGTTTTCACTGCTCTGTAATCAACCCCCAAAGCCTGTCTGCTCCTGGGGAACCAAGCAGCAATGTGCCTTCAGCCACATTCATACCACTCACGCCCAAAATCGGCATGGGCAAACCTGCCATCTCCAAGAGGAAGTTCTCTCCTGGAAGACCCAGGGTCAAGCAGGTAGGACCACAGCTGTCTCCTGGTTTGGGGAAAAAAAAAACTCGTATTTTTGTTATTATCCTAATATCCTTTGAAATTTTGAGGGTCATATTGGTGTATCTGGAACCTCGTTCCACTTCCATGATCATCAGAGGGAGTTTGAGGAACCTGGACATGAAGATGGTTCGTGGTGTTGATATATTATCCAATCAGAGCGATGTTGAGGGTAGTGAGTTTTTTTTTTAATTTTTTTTTTTTTTTTAAACGAGTATAACGACTCGATCGGATCCGGTTCCTGAACTCATTCTTCACTCGTTATCACTCTAGTCAGTTTGTCGTTTAGACTGCAGTCAGGTCGTCATGGCTCCCTGTATGCTTCATTTCATACACACTTCATTGCTGCTGTCATATTGTCTCATTAATTTGTTTATTAACCTTGTGCTTGCTTTTGGCCTTTTTTTTTTTTTTATATTTTTGTTATTATTTATAGTCAGGGTAAGAAACTAAGTATTCGATTAGCATCACTTAACTGGAGTCAGGTCTTCCGCCAAAATAAATCAATTAAATAAACAAATCTCATACTAAGAACAGATGTAGCAGATACAGATGTTTAGAAATAAACGCAGCTCTTCTAAGCTTCCTTTTTTATTTATTAATTTTATTTATTATTTTAGAATAACACTAATATCGTGTTTATTTATTTACTTACATTTAATGTAAATGTTTAGTGTGTATTTATAGATTTTACATTTATTTGCCAATCTATTTTAAATGTATTAATTTTATTTAATTTTTCTTAATTTTTAAGTTATTTATTTAATATTTCTTCTTTATTATTATTCTTATTATTGTTATTGTTTTTAATTATTTAAATTATACATTTATTTATTGAAAAGCCATTACATTTTTTTTCCCTAATCTTTTTTTTTGGAACATTTCAAAGCATTATTTTATTTATTTATTTATTTATTTTTTAAAACAGATTGGTGGACTTAAGTGGAAAGTGCAAGAATGTCTATTTTTTTTTATTTTATTTATTTATTTATTTATTTTTTTGCATGAAAAAATTCTGGATGAAATCACTATAATAGCCGATAAATAAATAGAATGTTACGTGAAATTCAAATCGTTAGGTATGTTAAATATTAATAAACTAAATAAAAAAAATAATAATTTACACTAGAATTCCAGAACTAAAAATCTAAACCTAAAAGTAAAAAATAAAGCAGTGAGATTTATTTTTTTTTAGACACAAACACGCCAAAAACTGCAGACAAACAGAAGACGAGTGTATCTCTGACGATAAAATCCTTCATAATTAGTCCTAACGTTACGCTCTGGCATGTGATCCATGAGCTCGGGTTCGACAGGAGTGTGTGTGTGTGTGTGTGTGTGTGTGTGTGTGTGTGTGGGGCAGAATTGAGCTTTGCATGCTGCTGCGTCTTCTGGAAACTTCTCTCTGACGTCATCACATCGTGTACCACAGAGAGGGAAATGGGAAGCTTCCTTCGAGTTGACGCACCTCTTCCTGTTCCCTCTGAGGGTGTTTTTTTTCTTTCTTTCTTTTTTAACGATCGAGCATCACTTGCAGTCGACGTCATTCGCGTGCCTGCGCTCGTCTTCATAACTCCAGCTCTTTGTTATAACCATGACTGTGTGCGCGCGTGTGTTTATGCATGTGTGTCTGTGTTTATGCCTTTCGTTGATTGCTTTCTTTTAAGTTGTTGCATGATTCTCGCCCACATCCTCTCTCTCTCTCTCTCTCTCTCTCTCTCTCTCTCTGTGCCTCTCGCCCACCTCACTCTTAGGGAGGATGGAGTGCGTCTCCTAGACTGAGCTCCCCCTCGCCGTACCCGGTTTGGGACGGCCCAAAAAGCAGGCAGGACCACAGTATGGGCGTCTGGAGCATCCGTGTGGTAACTACAACTCCCATTCTACCTGCGACATGATTCTGATTCACTAATCAGCCAGAACTATTTCTCCGAGACTCCGACGCTCTTAACACGTCCGGGTTAATATGTATAAATATATAAACATACCGATAAATAATAAATAAATAATATACAGCCATGTCGGTTACAACGATTTATCATGTAGCAGGATAGAAAGAGAGAAAAGGGTGGATAGATGACCGTCAGTCAGACGGATGACAGATCGACAGATGATGGGCAGGCACAAACAAATGATAGACAGAAACACACAGACAGATGACAAGCAGACAGGTGATCGATAGATACACGGACAGACAGACATATATATAATCAGATACAGACAGATAGATGAAAGAGACACACAGACACATGTAATCAGAGACAGACAGAGACACACAAACCGACAGAGACACAGATGACAGATAGACAGTCAGAGATACTCACACAGACAGACACACAGAGAGAGAGACACATAAATAGACTGACACAGACAGACAGATGACACAGACAGACGTAGAGATGCTCACACAGACAGACACAAATAGACAGACAGACAGACACACACACATACAGACAGATACAGACTGACACAGAGAGATATAGACTGGCACACAGGCACACAAACAGACAGATATAGACTGACACACAGACGGAGAGATATAGACCGACAGGCAGACGGGGAGATATAGACCGACAGGCAGACGGAGAGAGAGAGACCGACAGGCAGACAGGGAGATATAGACCGACAGGCAGACAGGGAGATATAGACCGACAGGCAGACAGGGAGATATAGACCGACAGGCAGACAGGGAGATATAGACCGACAGGCAGACAGGGAGATA
>CM074977.1:23383633-23391076 GCA_037576825.1 Pangasius krempfi
TCACTTTTTTCTACTGCACGTGGTGGTGTGTTTTTTTTTTTTTTTTTTTATATTATATAATTTGTTTGTTAGTTTTTTTTAAAATTGTATCATCTTATTTGATGAGGGTGAGTTAGATGAAAACCTTTTTTTTCTCTCTCTCTCTCTCTCTTTTTTTTTTTTTTTCCCCCACAAAACTATCATTTTCCTACATAATCTCCGTTTTGTTCAGTGTAAGTGTTCCAGCATGTAACGGCTGTCCAGATTCCCCTGGAAAAAATTTTTATTATTCCGTTCTAATGTATGTAGCACTTTCAAAGTTTTCATTTGACTCACCCTCCTATTTTGTTGTTGTTGTTGTTGTTGTTGTTGTTTTTATTTTTGTCATTAGCTACTGATTCAGCACCGGAGGCTTCAGGTGAACGCTTTTTGACGCCAGTTCAGTATCAGCACCAACACTATTTTACAGAACTACTGATTGATCATGACACCATATACATGGACAAACACCAAATTGAAAAAAGAAAGAAATAAATAATCTGATTCATTGGTGGCGTTTTGATTTTCAAACCCGCGCAAACCGTTTTCTTTTCCGAAATTAAAAGAAGCGTAGAAATATTCATCACAAATGTCGCTTGAACTGTGATGAATATCAGAATGTTTTTGTAAATGTTTTTGGAGGCCAAACAGAGCTAAAAAAAAAAAATTCCTTTCCCAACAAAGGTGTGCTGATTTTCTTTGTAGTTATTCACTTATAAATTTATTGCAAATGCATCATGTATCGTTCAGTGTCTCAGAAGTTGACCTCATGTTCGCCACGGAAGTTGAAGCGCAACCGCCACCATGCTTCACTGAGTTTCTGCATTGTTTCCGCAGGTATCGGAGGCTTCATGGTGAGGCAGAGGAACCGAACAGGCCAAAGCAAAACCAAACCGGCTCTGAGCAGGAAGGACTCGAGCGGCTCCGTGTCTGAAACACAGCAGGGCAGAGATGATGGTCAGAACGTGACTCGATTCATTTCAACCCGATCTCTGTTTGTGTGATGACTCTCTTCCTCCAATATCATATGATACGTGCAATGGAAGTACACAACATACAATTTATTTGTTTTTGTTTTGTTTTTTTTCCTTAAATACGCTTTAAATAATGGAAGTGAGGTTTCTTTTAGTGAGTTCAACCGAATCAATTAATAAGAGATTTGAGTCACTTGATTCACCGCCCAGAGTATTGAAATCTGTTGCCTCCGTATAAATTTTGACCCTTTAGTTCTTTAATGAAGCAGGTGCATTATCAGTCCGTCGCCTTTGTCTGTACGACTGCAAGTTTTTAACGGCTGAAACGTGTGTGATAAGAGCAGGATAGCAAAAGCGACACATTTCACGATTCACATGAACTGTTGGTAATAGCTCAATTTAAATTCTATCTAAAAATGAAAACATTAAAAAAGTAATACATTCAGCATTTTACACAACGCACATGACGACACGAAAGAATAAAAGACTTAAAATTTAAAAAAGAAAACCTCTGATTCGTTGTGTTTGAGAATTGATTCACCTGACTCATTTGAACGATTTGTTCATGAATCAATAACAGTTCCTTATTGTAGACATATTTCTCGATCCTTGCTCACTTGTTGTTGAGGAATTTATTGAGGATAATGGATTACAGTAGTCTCTAATTTGTAAGACTGAAAAAGGTATATAAAAAAGCAGAAGTGTCTGATAAGAGCAGGTGAGAAAATAATGGCACAATTCATATGCAACACAATATAAATTTTATAAAAAATTTCATATAAGAGCATATTTCAATATGTGAAACCATATTGCCTTTCACAGTGAGCACTTTAGCAATCCAGCAGAACAGTATGATGAAAAAAGAGTACTAAAATGAGAAAAACTTTAAAATGAGAAAAAAAATTAGAAAACTTTTGATTCATTTGATTCACTTGACTCATTTGTATGATTTGTTCATGGAGCTAAAATTCATCCTTATTGCAAACGTAGTTCTCTTTCCTTGGTCACTTGTTGTTGAGGAATTTAATTAACAGGTGTAAAGTTACTGTTTTTTAAAAAGGGGAAATGATTCATTGGTGCTTGCTAATTGATTCACTCGATTACAAAAATGAATCCGACTCAAAATTGCACAATTAAAGATTCATTTTGCGCCAGTTCTGACTAGGCTATGCTGTAGCTAACCTGTATAAAAATGTGAAACGGTGTGTGTTTTATGTCTTGACGACGAGTGTGTCACGGTTCCGCAGGCTGGGCCGATCTGATGCCCGACGTGCCGATGGACGAGAAAACTTCCGTCTCCGATTTCCCTGAAAATCCCGAGGTCAAAGTGAGGAAGCGCTACAGAAAGAAGAAGACCAAGCTGGAAGAAGCGTTTCCTACATACCTACAGGTACAGCCAACAGAATTATGGGAAGTTACATTTCTACTGAGTAGAATTTGGCCTCCACCTCTCATCCACGCCCATGTACACGCAGCTCCGCCTCCCAGAATCACCGTAGCTCATTCACGCTAGTTCAGTAGCTCACATTCCATGGTCTCATTCTACTAGTTCACTATAAACAAAGTTCACTATAAATACGTGAGCAGTAGAGATAGGGGTGGAGTTAAGGGAACATGGGGGGCGTGTCTATGACATGACTGACAGGAGTCCAGTACAGACCTGTATTTATATCATTATTTTTTTTAATGATCTACTTGCACAAAGCTAGTGACATATTTTAAAGTCCACAAGCATTCTCTTTCTCACACACACACACACACACACACACACACACGCACACATAAGAGTTTCCAAAGGTATTGCTAGGCAACTGCTTAGCTAACCCGAGAAAAAGCACAGCTGGGGTTCGTACCCATCTAATAGAAGCTGGCGTGAGGAGTCCACAGGGAACGAGCAATGACGTCCTTCCTCCTCCTCCTCCTCCTCCTCCATCACTGCTTCTGCTGAAAATGGACGCCTGAAAGCCGAGCTCAGCCTTGACGAGAATAAGCAGCAGTCTAAAAGCGGAGAAAAATGGGAGAGCGCAGTTGCAGAGAGGGCGACGGAAAAATCCGAGTTGCATTAAGCTAATGCTAGCTGTCAGCGCTAACTCTCTTCTTTTTTTTTTTTTTTTTTTTAATTTTAATAAATTATTGAAAATGAAAGCTTTTAGTATTTAGTGCTGCGACTGAACAAGTTTCCACAATGTGTCCATCAATGTTCTTTTTGTTATCCACCATTAGCCTTATTATTTTTAGCATTTTTATTATGGCTGGTTATAAAAGCAAAAAAAAAAAACACTAATTTGCCAGAATGATACTTGCAGCAAACAGAAAAGCCTTCATCTGCAAAATGTAGGCATTCGTCCATCACAGGCTTGATGTAGGAAGCTTATAGCCACCAGTTTAGCATTTCTACACTAAATCTGATGCTCAGCTGGGTTCAGTAAATGTGGTAACTTGCTTGTTAGCTGCATTAGCCTTGTAGCACCTGTACAAAACAAGAAGAAAAACTTTAGACACTGAACATGTTTCAGATGAGTGCTAGGTATTTTTTGAGATGATACAAACTTTTTTATTCCCTCATCAAAACCTTTTGGATGGTGAAATTTCCCATGAATCCACCAGAACTCTTGCTATTGGATCTCAGATGCTGAAACTCTCACTGTTAGTAGAAATGACACTAATCATTTAGCCGTTATGGACAATGAAAAGGCACAGTGATATCGAAAACTAGACAAGGTTATCGGGAATATCAACATTTCTCTCAGATGTGTTGGTAAATTACTAAAAAAAAAATAAAAAAAATAAAAAAAAGGAGAATAAAGCGTTCTAGTACTTGATAGCCACATTAGCATTTGTAGCTCCAGTGTAAAACAAAAGAAGCAAACATTTTAAATCCCTGATCAAAACATTTATGACAAGTTCCCAAGTAAAAATGTTTACTGTAGTTAAAATAATGTGAATTTCGCTAAAATGTGGATTTTTTTCTTAAATCTCTACACTGTTACTGGAAATGAGGCTAACAGTTTAGATAGCTAGCACACATCATTTACAGACAGCGCAAAGGCACAGTGACAGAAAACAAGACAAATCCATCAAATCAAACATTTCTCTCTAACTAAAAAAAAGGTCTCAATTTGAAAATTACTGTGTAACTATGTGCTTTTTTGCTTAATTATGAATCCAAGACAAAATTGTTGCTAGGCAGCTGTGGAGAGCAGATACCAAAAATCTGATTGTTACTGGAAATGAGGAACGCTATTTATCTAGCTAGCACGTAGCCGTTGTGGATTACGGAAAAGGCACAGTGTTCGAAAACTAGACAAAGTAATCAGGAATGTCTGTGTTTCTCTTAGATGTGTTGTTAAATTTAGTTATTTTTTTAAAAAGACAGTTTCAGTAAAATTACTCTATAATTACACTTAGTATCAACTGCTATGTGATTGATTGTGACACTCATGAATGTGGAGCTATCACAAAAAATTTCACAAGAAATAAAGATGATTTGAATGTAAATCATGTCAATAAATGAAAATTGTTCATTTATGAGTCTGAGGACACTGTTGCTAGGCAACTAAGCAAACAGGTGCTGAAAATCCCATCAGTGTTACTAGAAATGAGGCTAAGGATTTAGCTAGCTAGCTCATAGCCGTTATAGACATCAGAAAGGCACAATGACAAAAAAAATAGACAGATCAATCGGGAATATCAACATTTCTCTCATATGTGTTATTAAATTATGGAAAAAAAAAAAAACTCCTTTTGAGTAAAACTTCTCTTTAAGTACACTTAGCGTCAACTGCTATGGGGTTTGCAGCATTATGTGTGTGTATGTAGTACACATCTTCCATGATCTCTGTATCCTCACTCAGTGTGTGTGTGTGTGTGTGTGTGTGTGTGTGTGTGTGTTTGTATGTTCTAGGAGGCATTCTTTGGTAAAGACCTTCTGGATAAGAGCAAGCAGAGCAGGCAGGAGACCACGGGCCTGTTAGAGGAGGATAAGGACAGGAAGCAGCAGAACCCTGGTGTGCTGAAGCTGCCCTCGAACCCCTCACTCAGCACATCAACACCACATCCCAGTAAAGCTGCAGCACCACGTAAGACACACGCACGCTTTTTCCGAGGTCTTAAATGTAAGCGTGCATTAAAAGTTCGGCTAGAGTCAGAGAAATGGCCTCCTCTTTTGTTTCAGTGTGTGGGTTTTTTTTTTATTTTTTATTTTATTTTTTATTTATTTATTTATTTTTTTGTAATATAACTAACATCATGCATCAACATCTTATTTGTCTGTTATTTGCACATAGTCACTGCTCATGTTGTCGCTTTTGTGGGTGTGGCCTGTCCTTAATTTTATTTCCCCCAAAATATATAGCCTACAGCCCACTATACATTTTTTGCATGGAGTTTTGTTTAAAATGTTTTTACATGTACGGCTTCATAATAGATTTGTTCTCAGATTAGATTAGCAAAGCAAGCTAACTATACTAGCTCACCAGCGGCGCCAACGGTTTCTCCAAGAACGTTCTCTTCAAAACATATCTGTACGCATTTAATGAGACGTCATACACTATATAGCCAAAAGTTTGTGGACACCTGACCATCACACCTATATGTGGTTCTTCCCCAAGCTGGTGCCACAAATTTGGAAGCACACAATTGTATAGAATGTCTTTGTAGGCTATAACATTACAATTTCCCTTCACTGGAACTAAAGGGAACAAACCTGTTCCAGCATGACAGTGCCCCTGTGCACGTTGTCATTATCATATGAAGACATGGTGTGTGAAGTTTGGAGTGGAAGAACTCGAGTGTCCTGCACAGAGCCCTGACCTCAACCCCACTGGACACCTTTGGGATGAACTGGAACGGTGACTGTCTCCCAGGCCTCCTCGCCCAACGTCAGTACCTGCACTCACTAATGCTCTTGTGGCTCAGTGGGCAAATCCCCACAGCCTCGCTCCAAAATGTAGTGGAAAGCCTTCCCAGAGGAGTTGAGGATAACAGCAAATTGGGACTAAATCTGGAATGGGATGTTCAACAAACACATGCTGTATGAATGTAATGGTCAGGTGTCCACAAACTTCTGGCATAGGTTTTTCTTCAATTTTTTGCGTCAAAAAATAAATGAGAACTAACTACGGGTAGGAACTAAAGTCGTGAGCGGGAAACTGAAGAAACGTCTGACCACAGGCACCATAGGATTGGTCCGAGGAATCATTTGAGCCAGTTGTTTGGATTTGACGCTTTACTGCGTCATGTCTAATCGGTGTAGAATTGAGAAGAGAGATCACTTTTGAAAGCGTTAAAATATTTTATAAACCCGCTGGTTTTATTGGCAGGGAGTTGCGAGGAGCCGCTGGTGGATCTGTCCGAGGTGCTGAAATCAGACACCGATCTGTTGGGAATGTTGTCTGATAACATGGGCAAACAGAGCGAGGAGTCCGGTAGGCCAACCACAATCACTCTGACATCATCATGTTACCGCTGTAGCTCTGTCCAGCCGAGCGCTTTGTTTTCCTTCTTCACTTGCTCTCACTCGATCTGCTTTAGGCTCTGCATGCATTCCGATCATTATACTTCCGGTTCACTTTAAGTTACTTCAAGGTTTATCTCTTTAAGTTGATTTTTTTTCTTTCTCTCTGTTTTTTTTCTATATCTCATTTCTGGTTTATTTCTCACTCATTGTGTTTGGTTTGGGTCCCTGTAGGTCTTGATTTTTGCCCTTTCCAGGTTGACTGCTCTCCCTCACCGTTTGGTAAGAGCCTCAAAGCCCAAATCATGTTTTCCAGCTTGTTTTATTTCTCTTTTTTTTTCTGTGAAAATCATTTTCTGAGATTTGCTTTTCTTGATTTTCCTACAGTGCCTTTGGCTCTGAGTAACCTTGCTGATATTAGCATTGTTTGTTCAATTACAACTTCTGAGTTAATGCTAATTTCTGATTGTGCTCTTACTAAACTTTCAATGTAATGCTAGCCTCAAGCTAACAATAGCATACTTCTCCATACCATTGTGATGTCTATAGGTTTTCTAATGCAAGGTACAGATATTTAATGTGTATGTTAATTATATGTTGTACATACGTCAGGCTGGTATTTAGAGGGTATGTGTCTTATGGTCCAGAAAACATGGTTTGAATGTAGTCTAGACATAAGTAGTATAGTCTAGAAAATGCCATATGTAATAGCATATATAAGTAGTATATGTTGGAAAAAATGTAGTGTGTATGTGTGTAGTATCTACAGTATGTAGAAAGTATAGTCTGAAAAACATGGCACGTAGATAGTATAGTCTACAAAATACAGAATGTAAGCACTGTAGTCTGTTAAACAACAATGTGTAGGTAGTAGAACATATGGCGTGTAATTAGTCTGGAAACTATGGTATGTAGGAAATATAGTTTGGAAACTACATATATATATACACACATATATATATATATATATATATATATATATATATATATATATAT
>CM074977.1:23393327-23407052 GCA_037576825.1 Pangasius krempfi
CCATTGTGGTGGTGTATAGAGCCAAAAATGTTAGAATTGTGTCGATGTCCCAATATTTATGGACCTGACTGTACCTGTATGGCACATTTAATTGTTTTTGTTAAATGATCACTTTAATTTTTTGTTTTTGATTCATATGCAATAATTGTATATATTGATCTAGTAATTCTAGTAAGCCTGATTTGATTTTGCTTCTCAGACATATTTATATGAACAGTTTTGTGATCATATCTCATAATCATATATTTTGATATAACTATGATATAATTCCACTGCTATAAGGACAATTAGGATATTGGATATTGAATTAAAAATACATATGGTGTGTACATCAGAAAATATACAATTGTAGTAGTACAGTCTGAAAATAATGATATGTAGATAGTAGAGTGCAAAAATATGGTATGTAGGAAGTATAGACTGGAAACTATGATATGTAGGTAGTGTTGTCCAGAAAATATGGTATGTGTTTAAAAAAAATAGTTACTATTGTTGAGAAATGCGATATAAAAGATTGGAAATTATAGTATATAGGTAGTATAGTCTGGAAAATACTGTGTGTAAGTAGTATGGTTTGGAAAATACTGGATGTAGATAGAATTGTTTAGAAAATTTGGCAGGCTGGTAGTATTCTCTGGAACAAATTGTTGAATAGTATAGTCTGGGAAATATTAAAAAAAAAACATTAATATTATTTTAAATATTAAAATATTAAGGTAGTGTTGTCTGTAAAATCTAGAAATGTACAGTCCTGTGAATACATAAAAAATAGTATAGTGCAGAAAATACAGACTGTAAGTAATATATTCAGGAAAGTATGATATGTAGGTGGTACAGTTCAGAAAATTTGGTATGTATTATATACTAGAAAATAATGTAATTAGGTAGTATAGTTTGGTAAATATGGGATGTAGATAGTATAGTCTGGTAAATATGGGATGTAGATAGTATAGTCTGGTAAATATGGGATGTAGATAGTATAGTCTGGAAATTATGGGATGTAGATAGTATAGTATGGAAAACATGGGATGTAGATAGTATAGTCTGGTAAATATGGGATGTAGATAGTGTAGTCTGGAAAACATGGGATGTAGATAGTATAGTCTGGAAAACATGGAATGTAGATAGTATAGTCTGGAAAACATGGAATGTAGATAGTATAGTCTGGAAAACATGGGATGTAGATAGTATAGTCTGGAAAACATGGGATGTAGATAGTATAGTATGGAAATTATGGGATGTAGATAGTATAGTCTGGAAATTATGGGATGTAGATAGTATAGTATGGAAATTATGGGATGTAGATAGTGTAGTCTGGAAAATATGGGATGTAGATAGTGTAGTCTGGAAATTATGGGATGTAGATAGTATAGTATGGAAATTATGGGATGTAGATAGTATAGTATGGAAAACATGGGATGTAGATAGTATAGTCTGGAAAACATGGGCTGTAGATAGTATAGTCTGGAAATTATGGGATGTAGATAGTATAGTATGGAAAACATGGGATGTAGATAGTGTAGTCTGGAAAACATGGGATGTAGATAGTATAGTATGGAAAATATGGGTTGTAGATAGTGTAGTCTGGAAAATATGGGATGTAGATAGTGTAGTCTGGAAAATATGGGATATAGATAGTGTAGTCTGGAAAATATGGGATGTAGATAGTGTAGTATGGAAAATATAGGATGTAGATAGTGTAGTCTGGAAAATATGGGATGTAGATAGTGTAGTCTGGAAAATATGGGATGTAGATAGTATAGTATGGAAATTATGGGATGTAGATAGTATAGTCTGGAAAACATGGAATGTCGATAGTATAGTCTGGTTTATAAAGTAAGAACATAACTGTTACACCTCTTAATCTTATATTTTGTTAGAACTTTTAGAATGTATTTTCACTGATACAGGAACCATTATATGGTTTTTTTTTTTTTTTTTTTCTTTTCATTCAGCTGGACTCGACGTTGCTCCTCTTACAGAAGAGGCTTCAGTTTCTTCTCAGTCAAACCAGGGACGAGTATCTCATCAGGATGAGCCGCTGGACGGCATTCTGAGCCCCGAACTGGACAAGATGGTGACAGACGGTCAGTGCGTTCAGTCATACTAAGAGAAATTTTGACGTGTTTTTAAGAGCAGCGCTATAATCAGATCCCTTTTCTTTTTACAGAATCAATTCTGAGCAGATTGTATAAAATACCAGGTATGTCCTTTTTCTCTTTTTATGATTTTATCGTGGTGATGATGTGACATTTGTTTATTTACAAACACATAATGCATAACACAATCTGACAGGCAGTGTATGGAACTTTCTAGTTGGCTAGATTTAAACACAATGTCTGCCGAATATAGCTAGCTAAATTTAGCAGAATACTTGCAATCAAGCAACAATTACTCCATCAGCTGGCCAAATTTACCTAAACTATGGAAACACTTGCAGTTACTCAACAACTGCTTAGCTTGCATTTAGCTAAATGTAATAGTTTATGTTACAGATAATGTAACTTTCTAGTTAGCTAAAGCTACAGCCATGTTACGACTGGTGCTGATCTCCTCACAGAGTTGGAGGGAAAGGATGTTGAGGATCTCTTCACCGCCGTGTTGAGCCCCAGCACCACCCAGGCCAATCAAGCGCCTCCACAAACCCAGGGAACACACACGATACACGGGCATCCAGGACAGGGGCCTCCGCCCACCCAGATCAACTCAGGTACATCACCCAGCACCATCATGCGAATCAAAACAGCCTGATTTAAAGATGAAACCATGAGAGTTATTAAATTTGCACAATTGTGCAAATTTATTGAATTTTTTTTTTTTTTTGTTAAATGAAATTACATGGAGTTGAAAATTTAAATGATGTATTTATTTTCATTTATGTACCTTATCACTTTCTGTATTTAATATTATTATTATTATTAGTAGTAGTAGTAGTAATAGAAGTAGTAGTAGTACTTAAAACAAGAAATCTAGTTTGTCAATATGCAAACTGAATGAAAAGCCTTCCCCCTGCATGCCCTGCCCCCTTCTGTACTGTTGCATGGGCTGCATTTGCATACTAATACAAATTTTGTGCAATAACACTCACTTGTCAGATATTGAATACTAATACTAAACTTGGTACTATTTTCCTGTGAGGAATTCAGACCTTTTTTCATTTTCTTTTCTGTGAGTATATTTTTAATTGGTTTTTATAACTAACAACAACAAACTGAATGCATCAATACCAGGATTTAATCATATATAAAATATTTTTTAACAAGGATAGTCTGGGAGGTTCATTAATTTGGAGGATACTCCAAATTTAACCGTAAGCAGCACATAGTAATGTACAGTACTGTGCACCTCTCTAGGAATGTTTCCCAGAATGCCAGTGATAAATGGACTGATGAGCCCCAGTCAGCAGTTCCCTCCATCACAGATGCCTCCCGGAGCAGACGTGGGGCAAAACTTCCCTCCCATGCAGCGCATGCCTTTTTCTGACAATCTGAGGTGAGCATGGACATGAGGAATGCTGCTGGATTTAACTTTTAAGGAAATCGTTAAAGGGCCGTCTAAAATTTGATACCTATGTGTTGAACACAGGTCAAGTTTTTGGGCCAATGCCCGTTCTGAACAAAATGGCTGACATCCTCTACCTTTTAGAAGAGAGCTCAAATTTTTGAACCTCGCTGTAGCTGTCCATATGTGACGCTATGAGATTGTGTGTGTTGAACAGGGACAGGAAGTTTGGTCCAATGTCACGGGATGCAGCAGGTCCATGGTCAGCCACTGGTCCAGGTCCGAGTCCTGCTCCTGCTCCGTCTCCTGCAGCTGAGGGAGAGACGGATTCCTTATCCACGGCTCAGAAGAGCATGCTGAAATGGGAGAAAGAGGAGACACTGGGAGAACTCGCTACTGTGGCCCCTGTCCTCTACACGAACGTCAACTTCCCCAACCTCAAAGAGGAATACCCAGGTGGGTGTGGCTTATCCGTTTAATAAATCAGTTCAGCCAAATGCTGTTTTATTTTCTAAGATTGTTGAAATTTATTTTGCAGACTGGCAAACACGAGTGAAACAAATCGCCAAGCTGTGGAGGAAAGCAAGTTCTCAAGACCGAGCTCCTTATGTGGTATAACCTTTCTGCAGTTATTGTCTCTCTTTAATAATGGAATAATGGCCATGTTATTCATTGTCCATTTGAGGATTATTTCCACTGGCTCCACTAACACACAATATGTTAATCATTCGACCGGATGTGTGTCCTTTACAGCAAAAAGCCCGGGATAACAGAGCAGCACTACGCATCAACAAAGTACAAATGTCTAACGAGACGATTAAGAGGCAGCAACAGCCACAGACCTCGCAGCCTTTGGAAGTGTTTGATCCTGCTATTCCTCCTCTGGACCCTGAGCTTCTGTTCAAGGATCCTCTAAAGCACAAGGAATCCGAGCAGGAACAGGAATGGAAGCTGAGACAGGTAAAGCCTTGCTGGGCAAAAATTCAGCAACACACATTAAAAGCAATTTGAGAAACCCACATTGCTCAGCTTGTTACTGAACTGCACATACCAAACATTCACCTGCTTCCCTAGTATTAACAAACAGCAAAACCAATTAGTTTTTCGACCCATTTTTCCCCTTATCTGTATAGCCATGGCTGTTTTTTTTTTGTTTTTTTTAAATATAGATTATAGGCTATGCCTAGAGTTCGGTCAAAACAATCAAACATTTGATACACAACAAGTCGCTACGACTAACCTAAAACGTACTCAGGTTAAAATACTCTTAGGCTGCTTTCACTCTAGCTGTTTTTCCACTAATGGCTCACGTTTGGCGTGTAATCCTACAGGAAAAGGCTGCAAGGCAGGTGGAATGTGGCCATTTTTAAAAAGTGCAGCTAAGTGCCAGCTTATTTTGGTCACAGCTGGATGCTTCAAAAAAGTTGAAAAAAATTCAGTGTTTCAGAAAATGTTCCAAGTGATGTCAAATGCTTATTTACCTCCTGACTAATCAGGTCACATCTCAAGGGGCCATTGCGAAAATAAAACATGGAAGACAAAGTGCTGTTGAAAAGTTGGCCTTGTTAGTGAGCGAAAATGAGATTGACCACATTTTGAACAGTCATTCCCATGTTGCAGTGTAACTAAGAATAACTACGTCTGTATTTTTGAGATGTTCACTGGTACGTGATGTGAAGTCTCACTTTAAATGTGGCTGCATAGAGCCAAGTTATATAAGCAGCTCAAAATCTCTGAGGTTTCTGCCTCCAAAGCTGTAGTGAAGGCAAACAACCTCTTCCTCACTAAAGAGAGCAAGCTAGGCTAGTTAGTTACTACGATACTAGGGAGTACTGTAGTGTTTTTTTTGTTTGTTTGTTTGTTTGCTTGTTTGCTTGCTTGCTTGTTTTTTTGTTTGTTTTTTTCCTTTTTTCCCCCCAAAATTGGCACGAAAATGTTCTCCAACCAGCACTTTTTCTGAAAGTGTGAAAGCGCTCTTAATGAGCCAGTGAAACTCCAAAGAATGTGACATTTTTCCATGTTTATGTATTTCTTGGAAATGGCCAGTGTAACAAAAAGTTACATTTCTGAGTGTTTTTCACTATTTATTAAATATTAAAACATCAGATTGAAAATTAATTTTGAAATATGTCAGTTTGTTGGAAATACTTGTCTCTTTATCGATAATTCTGATAAGTCCTTGTTTCCTAGTCCCTTTTATTTCTCTTGTTCAGTAAGCATAGGCAATCATTTTTGTTTTTGCTCAGTCAGTCCCGCGAAATGCATGAAGCCTGGAAAATCCATTTCACTTAAAGCTTGTATTTTTATCACTCCATTACCATTATGTCTTTATTATCGTCTCATCAACCCCAATCTGCTGAACAGCAGCAAGTGAAAAAAGCATACTGTGTGGTTGATTGCTTTCTACAGCTGTTTGTAGTCATGGAAACTCACTTTGCTGTAAAGATTTCAGTTAATTGCATTGAAATTCAGCTGTTCTTGTGTTTCCTATGGATTAAGTGTACTTTTTATGACTGAAAGAACCATTTATTATTTCTCATCCACATGAAAAAGATGTACAGTGGATAGGCTGAAACAATACATAATTGCAGAAGGTGTTGCACTGTTTAATTGGAAGTTTTCACTTTAGTGGCCTAGGAGAGCCTAGAGGAAGAAAGTTAATTACATGTGTGATTCTGATTGCTAAGCACTAAATAGATGCGATAGAAAGTTCAATAAAATAATGTACAATTAGAAAATGACTTGAAAATTATGACTTTTGTCCATAGTTGCAATGATTTCCAGAACATCATCTTTAGTAGTCTGCTAACATTATAGCAGTCTTCACAAATTATTTTGCCTATATTTAGCAAATGTTTTGTTTTATTGCAGCAAATGAGACAGAAAAGTAAGCAACAAGCCAAGATTGAAGCTACTCAAAAACTTGAGCAGGTAAAGAATGAGCAGCTTCAACAGCAGCAACAACAGCAGCAGCAACAGCAGCACCTCAAAGGCAGTCAATCTGATCTTGATGGCTCTGGTAGCCTCCAGAGTCCTGCTTCATCACAGTCTAGCAATGGGAACATGTCTCCTATGCAGCCCACCTCCAAGAATGGGTTCTCTAAACCACAACTCCCAGGAACTCCCACGGCGGGTTCCCCAGATGATGTCTTTTTACGTCCACACCCTCCACCCCCGTCTTCAGGATCTCAGCCACAGTCCCCTCAGATGTTCTCTCCAGGCTCTTCAGGTTCTAGGCCATCATCACCCTGGGATCCTTATGCCAAAATGGTGGGCACACCAAGACCGCCACCAAGTGGCCCTGGTGCCGTCCGTCGGAACTCTGAATCTGGAAAATCACCCAGGAGTCTCTCGGAGGACCGTGGGAAACCTTCATCAGTTCATGAATCTGTCGGTTCTCCAACAGGCTTTAATGTTGATCCATATGCTAAGCCTCCAGACACACCAAGACCTGCAGGTCCAACAGACCCCTTTCTCAAGCCTATGTGCCCTCCCAGGGTAGGTCAGCCCATTGAAGGGAGGCACATAATTGGTTCTCCAGGACATGATCCATTCTCTAGGGGAGCTGTGAGAAAGGAAGCATACCCACGAATGCCTCATAGCAAGATGATACTTTCAGATCCCTATGCCCGCCCTCTACTTGCTCCCATCCCAGGAAGTAATGAATCTGGGTCTGTCCAGCCCTTCAAAACACCCATGCCACCACCTCAGCCTCAGGAGTCAAATGCAGCCATGCACTCAAGAAGACCAAGTGGGGATCCCTTTGAAAGACCAATGATACTCCCTCGTCCCGCAGAAGCTTTTGCGCAGGGTCAACAGAATGACCCGTATGCACATCCTCCACTTACTCCGCATCCTGCGATGAATGAAGGCTTTGAGAATCAAGCAAGAGTTGCACGGCAACCTCAGCCTCACCCTTTTACACAACCTGGGCCAATGGCACATCAGTCCTCTGGAAATCCATATGCACGTACCCCCTCTACCTCTAGACCAGATTTTTCTCATTGTGATCCTTTTGCCCAGTCCCCATATTCTAATCCATATGCTCGAATGCCAGGAACTCCTAGACCACATGACCCTGAACCTTACTCTCGCCAATCTGCCACATCTCATCCTGTCATGATGAACCAACCTTCCCAGCAAACACAGACTCAGAATCGCATGCAGTCACCAATGTCGCTGGATCCTTATGCACAGCCTCCTGGGACACCACACCCAGGGGTACCAGAAAGGTTCCCCAGACCCCAAAATTTCCAAAGGAATCAAGACCCATTTAATCATCCCCCTGCAATGGCTCGACCAATAGGACCTGACCCTCATGCCCAGCCAGTGGGAGTCACCCAGTCATTACTCCATGATCCATTTGCACAAGGCCCTAGGACACCTCATCCTGGAGGTGCAGCACAGGGTATACGACCAGGACCCATGTCCACTCAGGATGCATTTTCACCACCTCAGGTCTTGATGCAGGATACATTTGCCAGTCCAGCAATTCCAGGGTCTCAGACTCCACGACACCCTGGTCTGGCAGATGAAAACAGCATGTCTCAGTCTCCGTCTAGTCAGCCAAGCCAGACTCCAGTTCATGACCCATTTGAACAGGCACCCGTGAATCCTCACCCTCAGTTTGCAGAAAACAGGGAGCAAGGGTTGGGGCATAGCACTGTAGCAATTGGACAACCGAACACTGATGTTCAAACTGTTCCTCTTGCAGAAGCTGAGGAAAGGCTGAGACAGGTACAGTATGCCAAATACCACATCTGAAGAATTTTAAATTGGTTAGCTGACTTTTGTTGGTGTAATTAGCACAAAGATATATATATATATACAAAAGCTATATTGTTATGAAAGGACAATATAGTTTTTTTTTTTTCCTCGACATTTTCTGTATTTACTTGGTGTCTAATTTAGTCATCTTTCCAGATTGTTAATTTCTATACTGTTTTGGTTATAGCGTCAGCGTATTCGAGAGCTGCTTCTCAGGCAGCAGCAGCAAAAAAGTGCCATTCGTCAAGACAAGAGCCCACAGGATCAGCCGCTGCCCATGACTGCAGGAAACACGCAACACTGGAGTCAAGATGCCCGAGGTCAGCAAAATGACATATTCAACCGACCACCTCCACCATATCCTGGTCCAGGAGCTGTGAGAGGCCCTCAGAGATTCCATGGACCATACCCAGGAGATCAGCGAGGCTCTTTTCCTGATGGGCAATTTCCAAGACCCCAGTTTCCCGGAGACACAAATAACCTCAGGCAACCAGGACCCAGGTGGGTATATGGCGGTGGTAGCTCAGTGGTTAAGACATTGGGTTTCTGATCAGATCATGAGTTCAAATCCTAGCACTGCCAAGCTTAACCCTCAGCTGCTCAGTTGTTTTAAGAAATTAGATAAATGTAAGTTGCTCTGTATAAGGGCATCTGCCAAATGCCATAAATGTAGATATGGGAATATTAGTATAACATACTATAACACAGCGAGTGATGCAAAATATAATTATTTATTTATTTATTTTTAACCAATTATAGGTTAGGCTTTCCCTCTGGTGTTCAAGGGCCTGGTTTAAGACCCTCCATGAATCAAATGCAAGATTCAGTGATGGAAGGTCATCCGCAAATGAGAAGATCCATGTCTATAGATCTGGGGAAGTCATTAGGAGGCAAGCCAATGGGACTACAGCCTTTACCACCTCAAGGCATGCATATGCAGCAGCACAATATCATGGGACAACCTTTTATAGAACTCAGACACAGACCTCCTGAGAGCAGGATCCGGCTTCCCTTTGGACCTCCTGTTATGCAGGGAAACCGAATGGAGTCACCCTTACAACTTCAGCGACCTCCAGGTTTCATGAGTGGACAAGAAATGGGCTTTTCAAACAATCAGGGTCCTAAACCCTTGGATTCTAGTATGAATCAAACTCAGGGAATAGGTACAGATATGCATGGGACAATGAGTATGGACAACTTGCATCAGTCCAATGTTCCGATAAGAACTGGGCAAATTCCAATCATGAGGTCAATGAGCCAACCTGCTTCAAATGAGACTTTCAGTGGAACTGCTCCATCAAATTTTCCTGCAACATCTTCCGGACCATCAAGTGAGGTTGACTTACCAATAAATGAAGGATCTGAGGAGAAGATTGATGCAGATGAATCAGCTGTGAAGGACCTTGAAGATGTGGAGGTCAAGGACTTGGTGGATACAGATTTAGAGAATCTAAATCTTGATGCAGATGATGGAAAAGATCTGGATCTGGAAGCTAATGACCTGCACTTAGAAGATATCTTTTTGACATCTGGGAAATTTGATATAATTGCCTACACTGATGCAGACCTAGACCTTAGTGAGGATTTGGATCTCAATGATCCCATTGATGACCATAATGACAGTGCTGACCTCCAAAAGGAGCAAGTCGAGAAAAAGCCTGAGAGTCCAAATGATGGACCCTTACATTCCAATTCCACCTGTGCAGAAGGAAAAGCTGAGGAAAAACCTGAACAGTCATTAGATAACATCAAAGAAGAAGATAATCAGTTTTCTTTAAAAGCAGAAAAAGATATCAAAACTGAGGTCAATGGTGATTCATTACAAGAGCCTTCTTGTAAAAATCAAATAGCCAACACTCCAGTTGTTAATCAAGAAGACTTCAGAGGTAGCACGGATCCCATTCCAAAACCTGGTGTTCACCCTGATGCTACTCCTGTGCTATCTAGCTTACTTGTCAATGTGCCTCCAGATAATAAACCACATAAACAAGAGAACTGTAGTCAGCAAGTGACTCTTCAGGAACCTGGCCTACAACAGGCACTTAATTCAACTCTGCTGGATCAAGGAGCCATATCTGGACAAGGATTGAATTCTGGCCTGGTGGTAGAACAATCAATGGTTTCGGCTCAAACCGAGTGTTCATTAGATGTCCATTCAGGTTCCATGCAGGATCAGCCCTCAGGTTCTGTGTTTGGAGTGGATCAGAAGGATGCTCTGCTTTCGGTAGAACAACCTGGCATTCTTCCTCAGACCCAACAAGCCATGTTGTCCCAGCAGGGCCAACAGAATCGACCGCTGCTACTGGAGGAGCAGCCACTCCTGCTGCAAGATCTTCTGGATCAGGAGAGGCAGGAACAGCAGCAGCAGAAGCAGATGCAGGCTATGATCAGACAGCGGTCCAATGACTCATTCTTCCCTAATATAGGTAAATGTGGGAGTGGAATTTTTAAAATACTGTTCAATATAACAGTTTAACACAAGTTATCACAAAAGTTGCTAAAGTTGCTTCTCCTTAGCCTACACAAAAGTTGCTTCTCCTTAGCCTACTAAATAATCAATATCACACAAGCTTATTTACCGTACATTGTGCACTGTTGGAATCTGTCCATATGAAATTATGGGTTTATTTTTTAGATTTTGATGCCATTACTGATCCTATCATGAAAGCAAAGATGGTGGCCTTGAAAGGAATCAATAAAGTAATGGTTCAAAACAATATGGGAATGTCACAGATGGTCATGAACAAGTAAGTAATTTCTCATTAATTGATGTTTATTAAAATATTTGTCTATGTAGTGTAATATTTATGTATTCTTTACTCTTGTCTGGGTTCCATTCAGATTTCCACTGGTTCAAGCTCAAGCAGGTCAGGGACCACAGGGTCCGGATGGATGTGTTCCTTCACAGCAGGCAATGGCACAGGTACAGCATTCATTTTCATTCTCATTTTCCGAAATTATTCAGAAATTCATTTGTACTAACAGTGGCTACCTTTATTCAGGATGGCAAACTGGCTCCATACATGACAAGACCCAGTCCTCCAAGTTTTGGTCAAGGATTCACCAGTAAGTGTTTTTCAAAATATGATGCATTGTCAATGACTACATGTTTAATCAGATTTATTCAGCTTGATTTTTGTATTTCCTTTCTTAGATGAAGCCCAGAAAATACAGTATGAAGACTGGCTTCGGGAGACCCAAAAGCTTCTTCAGATGCAGCAGAAGTTTCTTGAGGACCAGATTGGGGCCCACAGGAAGTCAAAGAAGGCCTTGTCGGCTAAGCAGAGAACAGCTAAGAAAGCTGGACGGGAGTTTCCTGAGGAAGATGCTGAGCAACTGAAACATGTCACAGAGCAGCAGGGTGTGGTGCAGAAACAGCTTGAACAGGTGATGTAAATGCATGTTCATTTTTAAATCAGGTACTTTACGAAAAGATGTATGGTTGTTCAGCAATTGGTGTTTTGTCTTCCATACATTAGATTCGGAAGCAACAGAAAGAGCATGCAGAGCTGATAGAAGAGTACAGGGTCAAACAGCAGCAGGGGTCCCTGCAGCCTCAGATGATGCCTGGGATGTTGCCAATGCAAAGCCATCCAGGCATGATGCCAACTGGCCCTGTGAACCAACCTGTTATGGGTCCAGCCGTGCCCATGCAGATGCATCCAAACCAGGCGAATATTCCCAACATGCCAGGCTGGCGTCCTGGAGCTCCAGGCCCTGTTGGTCCTCAGATGCCGGGTGTAATGCCTCCTAAGATGATGCAAGGCCCTGCCTCTCAGCAAACGTTAGCCAGGCCTGGTCAGGGGCAAGTCGTCGGTGAGTCTCCTCATGTGAATTTTGATGACACCAATCCATTCAGTGAAGGTTTCCAGGAACGAGAGAGAAAGGAGAGGCTTCGGGAGCAGCAGGAGAGGCAGAGGGTGCAGCTGATGAAGGAGGTGGAGAGACAGCGCATGAAACAGCGCATGGAAATTGAGCAGCAACAGCAGCAAGGCCTCCTCAGCCAGATGCCTTTCTATAACCAGAACTTGCCTCAGGACTTCATGCAACAACATAGATCTCAGCAGCAAATGCAAGGGCCAGGATTTCCCCAGCAATCAGGCATGCAGCCTGGAATTGGAGCCACTTCTTCTGGACCCATGATGGGAAATGGCCCCTTTCCTCAGGAAGTAAGACCAGGTTTTGGGCCGGATAACCAAGTACCGCATGGATCTCATTTTGTTCAGGGGCAACCCAGACCACCAAGATTCCCTGGACCAAATATGGTACATCAAAATCCAGGTCAGGGTCATCCTTTTGGCATAGAATCAACTACTCCTCTTCCACCAAACTTTCCCGGGTCTGGTCCATCCCTGATTCAGCTTTATTCAAACATCATCCCAGATGAAAAGGCAAAGAAGAAACGTAACCGCAAGAAGAAGAACGATGAGGACTCTGAGTCTTTAAGGGCACCATCTACACCGCAGTCTGACCTAACTGCCCCGTTGACTCCTTGTGTATCAGATACTTCATCCACACCCACCAGGAATAACTTGCTTTTCGGAGAGCAGGAGCTGTGCGAGACCTCCCAGCCTGGCTCCTCCACCCCAGGTTCTCAGAACAGCCAGCACCACTCAGAGCTGGAGCGACAGCTTTCCGAAGGTAGCTATTGCGGAGCATCTGAGGTAACCATGGGTCAGCAGGACATGCAGGACAAGATTCTCACTAATATCAAATTGGAAAGGATTGAAGCCAGTGACTGCCATGGTCCAAAAGGCACTGACATGAACATGGGTATGAGCGTAGTAAAAGTGGAAGGGGACAAGGAAGGCATGTCGCCACATCCCACAGGCCAAAGTCCAGCAGGTAGCTCAAAAGGAGAAGGTGGGAATGAGCTCCTGAAACATCTCCTGAAGAACAAGAAGACACCTCCACCCCCATTACCCCACCAGAAGTCTGAGGACAGCATGAGATCAGAGGAGGAAACCTCAATGGATAGCAAGGCTCTTCTGAGACAGAGCTCCATAGACAGCAGTGGGGTAAACATTCACTTGCCTTTCTTTCTTATCTTGGCTAAAGTGTATTCCATCAGTTTCTCGAATTTACATGTTCTTCATTTGTCTTTTGCACAGACCTTCTCAGACAGCCAGCTCTCATTTAACCCTGACTTCAGCAGCCCCTTAATGTCTGAGGACAAGAAAAAGCAAAGGACCAAGCGTGCTCCAAAGAGTGGAGAACGTCCAGCCCCTCGCTCCAAAAAGAGGAAGAAGGAGGAGGATGAGAGACATGCTATGTATCCCTCCACTGAACCAGTAATGACTA
The DNA here is from genome assembly GCA_037576825.1 of Pangasius krempfi. NCBI lineage: Eukaryota > Metazoa > Chordata > Actinopteri > Siluriformes > Pangasiidae > Pangasius > Pangasius krempfi. The sequence goes on from CM074977.1 coordinate 23,406,897, forward strand.
ATCTGAAACAGGTAAGACAAATGGAATATCTCTTACCTACTCTAGCTCTGTTGTAGCTTTATTATTGTCCAGTATTGCCGTCCGGGGGGGGGGGGGGGGGGGGGGGGGGGGGGGGGGGGGGGGGGGGGGGGGGGGGGGGGGGGGGGGGGGGGGGGG
>CM074977.1:23426739-23488261 GCA_037576825.1 Pangasius krempfi
TTAGGAATGGGATGGCACTTAAGTTCATATGTGAGTCAAGGCAGGTGACCGAATACTTTTGGTAATATAGTGTATAAGAGGAACGGCGCTGTGTATAAATTCTACAATTTATTCTACTGTACATCTCTCCAAAACTTGCTAAGTTGCTACTCTCATTATGTATTTAACTTATTATTTATATTAAAGCTACATCCATATTTGATGTCATCTTGTTTTGGTAATCAGAAAAGCAGTCAGTTACCTCCTCGAGTCATTTCCCTGGTTTACAGTCATCAAAAAATATAATATTTTAGTGTATATTGTGTTGTGTTGATCAAATTGAATGTCATTTATCAGAAAAGGAGAAAATTGTTACGCTAATTACAGTCTGCATGGTGCAGATTCCGCCATCTTGAATCCCTAAAACTAGCTAGCTAACAACTTTGCTAGTGATGCCATTGGCCCTGTTTACATGCGCACGTGTTTATATGTAACTCAGCTAATCACTGAGATTAGAAATAGAACAGCGTTTGTACAACTTTCAGCACCGACACATTTATGTTTTCAGAGACGATTTACCAGGAAAGTGCTGTTAGCATTATTTAGCATAGCATATCTTAATTCTAGCGTATCGGTGAGGATCAGTTTCCAGTCGAATGTCTTTCAATCGTGTTATGAAGTCATTTTGTTTTCGTCTGACTTTTGAAACGTGATTTCTGGTGATGTATTCGTGGCTAGCTAGCATAATACCTTTTTTTAATGTAAATATTTTTATCTGTTCTGTGTGTGTACTCAGGCGAGCCTCAGGGGAAAGACGGAAACCAGAAGATCCGAGAGAAGTGCTCTCAGTACCTGGACCGAGCCGAGAAGCTGCGGGAATATCTAGATGAGAAACAGGTTCTTTACACTGAACAACAAAAAAATTTTAAACAATATTTTTTTTTTAAATTATATTCGTACTTCCTGTGTTGACTTTGCGGTCAGTGTATTGCTTAAATCTCCATCTATGGCCAAGTCTTAACCTCCCGGCAGAGGTACACTGCAGAAAAATGACATGAAATTACCCTGGATATAATCACTTTCATGTAGTATTTCCTATTATAAGATTACAATAAAACAAATATACGATTATTAAACATATTTCCAGACATTTTAACGAATAATCTTGTTCTGTTGTCTAATTTTAAGCACTTATTTCTAGAATGAAGAAATTTTATCTGCCACTAGAATAAGGTTGAAATGAGTAAAAATAGTCTCATAATCTCATAATAATAAATATTAGACAAACCTGCCCTTATTCTAGATATTTCTGCTTGGCAAGATGTCATATTTTTGCAGTGCAAGAAGTTTTAAAGCTAAAACATCCAGAAATCTAGAAAGGCCATGAGTTATTTCTATTTTTCTGTGCCGTTATCTTGATTTCACGACCTGTTTGTCACGTGGTCTTGAGATTAACAAAAGCTGTTGTTCTTGTAGTAGCTGTATGTTAGGAAATGTACCTAAATAAGCACCAACAGTAGGGACTGGTTTATTTTAATTTTTTTTTTTAAGAAGAGGTACAAACTTCACTACACAAGGGCATGAATAACATTGATTATCTCATTACAATGGCACCTGTCAAGGGGTGGGATATTTTAGGCAGCAAGTGAACAGTCTTGAAGTTGATGTGTTGGAAGCAGGAAAAATGGTCAGGTGTAAGGATCTGAGTGATGTTCCTGGGATGCAGTGGTCAGTACCTGCCAAAAATGGTCCAAAGAAGGAAAACTGGTGAACCAGCGACAGGGTCATGGGCGCCCAAGACTCACTGATGCGCACTGGGAGAGACAGCTAGTCCATCTGGTCCGATTCCACAGAAGAGCTACTGTAGCACAAATTGCTGAAAAAGTCAACGCTGGCTCTGATAGAAAGGTGTCAGAACACACAGTTTGCTGCGTACGGGGCTGCGTAGCTGCAGACCGGTCAGAGTGCCCATGCTGACCCCTGTCCATCACCAAAAGATCCTACCATGGGCATGTGAGCATCAGAACTGGACCAAAGAGCAATGGAAGAAGGTGGCTTGGTCTGATGAATCACATTTTCTTTTACATCATGTGGACGGTCAAGTGCGTGTGCGTCACTTACCTGGGGAAGAGATGGCACCAGGATGCACTATGGGAAGAAGGCAAGCTGGCGGAGGCAGTGTGATGCTCTGGGTCATGTTCTGCTGGGAATCCTTGGGTCCTGGCATTCATGTGGATGTTACTTTGACATGTACCACCTACCTAAACTTTGTTGCAGACCAAGTGCATGCCTCCATGGCAACGGTATTCCCTAAGGGCAGTGGCCTCTTTCATGCGCCCTGCCACACTGCAAAAAAATGTTCAGGAATGGTTTGAGGAACATGACAAAGTGTTCAATGTGTTGACATGGCCTCCAAATTCCCCAGAACTCAATCCGATCGAGTATCTGTGGGATGTGCTGGCCATCAAGTCCGATCCATGGAGGCCTCACCTCGCAACTTACAGGACTTATAGGATCTGCTGCTAACGTCATGGTGCCAGATACCACAGCACACCTTCAGAGGTCTTGTGGAGTCCATGCCCAGAGCTGTTTTGGTGGCACAAGAGGGACCTACACAATACTAGGCAGGTGGTTTTAATATTAGGGCTGATCAGTGTATATATCAGTCTCTGGAGCCTCAGTTTCAAACAATTTCTTTTTCTTTGCACCTCATGTGTGTGATTCCTGGACCAGTGATTATGCACACAAACATCCTTTAGTACGTTTGTTATGTAAAGAAACTAATCTCTGGGTGTGTGTGTGTCATTCTTTCCCTGTCGCTTGCAATCTTGAAGTCTCTAAGGGTTGCCAGATATCTTCATCTAATCCCCACAGTTGTTCTTGCTGGAAATGGATATGTAGTGCATCGTTTAAAAAACAAAACAAAAAAAAAAGCCCCACACACCTCATTTTCATGAGTAATAATGACCATTTTAGGATTTGTCAAGACTGTTTAAATCATCCACTTGCTGTAGTAGAACATGTGACAGTTTTGTATACAGCAGCTGGTAATCAGCATGAGAAAAAATCATTACAGACACATTTAAAGCCGGCTTCACCTCGCGAAAGAATTCTTTGGGTGTGAGTTAAGATGAGTGGACTTACAGCAGCACGTACTTTGATGCAAAGCCTACTGAAAGCCACTGCGAACAAAGACGGCTGTCGACAAAGTTCTTCATCGTACAATCTGACATGGATAACACACATTATCGCACACAGTCTGTTACACTGTTTACTGGGATCTCATACAGTGTGACAAGCAATAATCTCACACCTCATGATTGTTACATTCTGATAAGATGGCCTGATGACTAACCTTGTGTGTGATCAGCCAATCGGTGTTCAGCTTCACGCATGATGAGTCACACCATTAACATCAGCTGCACCCAAGTTTATACTTCAGAGTTTCACGGACCTTTCTTCCATTTCCTCTTTTACAGCTGTCTTCCTCCTCTCAGGATTCTCCTCCTTGTGTTGAGGCGTTTGTTTCTGCCATGGCTGACGTACATGCGCTGTGTTATTGACTCGTTTTAGATCGTCGGTCAAACATTTAAACGACTGCAGGCTTGTGTTTGGAAATAATGCATGCAATTTCCGAGGATCAGTGATTATTGAATTTGTAAAATTGTTTTTTATTGCAAAAAAAAAAGAGAGGATTCTTTTGTTTTTGGAAGATGGATATGATTGCACACCAAATCATATGCTTTTTTTTTTGTTAAACGAATAAAATGAGTCCATTTTGGTGTGCGAAATTAATTAATCAATTTATTTATTTTTAATTTATTTATTCATTTATTTTAGTAAGGGAAAGTCCAGCTAGAGTACTAGTACAAAATCCATGTAATAATAATAATAACATTTCCACAAAGAAAAATCAATTTAAAAACAGTTCCAATAAAACTAAAATAATTATTTTTTAAAAAAATGTAGAATTTTACAGAATCATGAACTAACAACGCTGACATAAAAACCAGTCATTTCATCTGATTAATGATTTTTATGCTTTACAATGGTTATAATTGTTTGTGTTTAAATATATATATGGATATAAAGCCCTTTTTTTTTTTTTTTTACATCCATCAAATCAACACTATTCATCTAAGAACAACAAACCCTACATTTTAACTTCTAAATTTTACGGTTTAACATTTAATTCAGTGTTTCCTGTGTCTTTGACATATTTATCGTATTTTCAGATTTCTCCAGTTCTCATTAATCATCACTTTATCTCTGTATCTTTCTCATAAATCTGCTTGTTATTTAAAAAAAAAAAAAAAATCCCTGCTCCAGCTTGAGACTCAGCTCCAAAAGGTGTGCCCAGGTGGGCGGGGCGTGTGTCGTGACGTCGTGTCATGTATCCGCACACGTGACTGTCGTAGGCGGAAGTGACATTCGACATTTTTAACGCGGAAGTTTTCTCCTCCATTATCCAGCAGGATTTAAATAACAACGCAGAAAAGAAAAAAAGCGCTTCGTGACAGCGATTATTTGTATGGTTTGGAAAACATCGTAGTACTTTTGTTTTCTTTTTAAAATATCAGCGGAAAAAACACGCCGTGTTTTAGTAAAATCGCGATATTTTCCCAGCCCCTATGGCTGCCAACAACAACTTGCAGGTAAGTTGACATACACGTTAGCTTCTAGCTGACTAGCCGTGTTAGCTAGCGAAATAATTCGCTGAAAAACACATAGTAAGAGATTTAATAACCGTTACGAGTGAATAAGCGGAGTTGAGTTGTGTTTGTCTGCGCTCAAGTTCGCTGATAAACCATAACAAAGTCTCAGCCCTGAGTTTTGGTCCGAATCCCAAACGCCTCCCTATGGTACATTGTAGTGTACTAGGTAGGGTGTAGACGCTATTGTGTAGTAGGTGACCTATATAGGGCGTAGGGAGGCATTTGGGATTCAGCCTTCAGGAAACGTCATCCATCGGTGGCCTAGCTTAGCTTTGTTTGTTTGTAATTACTGTCTGTTGATGGCAAACGCTCGTCAAATGGATTGTGACCTTTTTCTTTGAAAAAAATAAGTTATTATTTGTATATATAAAACTTATTCGTTTAGAAGTTGTACGTCTTTAAGTTGTAGTAGTTTGTTAAACAGGAACTAGCGAGCTAGCCCGTTTTAGCCTAACAACTTGATTTAACTATTACCTAGCAGCGATCATCGGGGTCCAAGCACTGATTAGCAAGTAACCAGATCTGAATTTAAGATCTCCTCTCTTGTTTGTGTCCACAATTCCCAAAATATCACAGTCCTTCAGCATATAGCATGGGGGGAAAAGTTCCTGAATTATTGCTATTAAATAAAAAATATAGTGATGTGTTTATAGGAATAAAATGACGTTGTGCTGTTATAGGAAAATAATCAACGACAGGGTGGTGTGAAGAAGTGGAGTTACTGTTAGAACCCTAAAGCTGATTATTTTGCTGATTAGGTATCAAAACTTAGGTACAGCTTTACCTCAGACTGACGCTGGAGACTCCTTACAAAAATGTTCCATAAACATCTGTTTACTATTTATCATGTCAGTGATTACACGCGTTTGTGGTACGTTCTCTATACGATTTCTTATGAATGAGCTGTTACTATAGAAACAATAACATATTAGAACAAGCATATTAATATAAACCTATTTATTAAGCGTATTAATATAAATTTATAAATTATTATGTCAAGCACTTGGTTTGTTTGCATTTAATTAAATCCTCCTGTTTGCCTTGTGTATAGTAGATGCACAACATTGCAGCAATTTCAAGTGCATCCAGGTGAATTTTGCATAATTTTATAAGTGTGAGCCAATAGAAAACGGAGAAGGCGGGGCTGTGGAACTGCTAATCATAAGTAGAGCCAAGTCCAGACACCTGCTGTTTCGGTGATTTCTTAAAAAATTGTAATAGCTATAATTCCTCCAACAAAATAGCGATGTAGTACGGTAGTCATATTTGAAAAATAAATTAATATGACATGTGGCAGTTGGGATATTTATAGTAAAATTTGATATTTTACACTTTTTTTTTTATTTTTTTTTTTTAAAACAAGCAGATCAATAATAAAACCAGTCACTGTTAGACTGCTGATAAAACCTGAACCTGTCGCTTGCTTTTCTTCTAGAACTTACCCGGTTATATTTTGATTTTGCAGAAAGCTATAGATCTGGCCAGTAAGGCGGCGCAGGAGGACAAGGCGCAGAATTACGAGGAGGCACTGAGGCTGTACCAGCATGCAGTTCAGTACTTCCTACACGTCATCAAATGTAGGTCTGATGTTATAGAAGTGTCAAACTCCTGTCTTTGTGGTATACGTTTGTAAAGTTCCTGTTCAGCAATCATGGGATCTGAACTCACAGCCCGTGTGTGTGTGTGTGTGTGTGTGTGTGTCTGTGTGTGTGTGTGTGTGTGTGTGTGATGGTGAGATTAGATGAAGCTCAGGGGGACAAAGCCAAACAGAGCATCAGAGCCAAGTGTGCGGAGTACCTGGACCGAGCAGAGAAGCTGAAAGAGTATCTGAAGAAGAAGGAGAAAGCGCCGGCTAAACCCGTCAAGGAGTCTCAGTCCGATGAAAAAGGGTGTGTGCGTGCGGCATGCTCACGTATCTGTCCGATTTCAAATCATTAGCATGGTCACAAGTGTGTGATGTATATATATTTTTTCCTCCAGAAACGACAGTGATGAGGGAGACGATCCAGAGAAGAAGAAATTCCAGAACCAACTTTCAGGTTTGCTGTTTACACACTCCTCCTTGGTGGAGGTGGGGAAATGACAGTGGATAGATTATTTCATATTGATTTATTATCTTGACAGATGGATAGACCAGTGTGTAAAGTTACAGATACATGAATGGTTAAATGGAAGATGTGCAGATGAATAGACAGCCAGAGAAAACAGAATAGAATGGATAAATGAATAGCCAGGTGGATGGATGGATTGATGAATTGATCAATCAACAGGTGTACACATAGACAGGCTGATGGATAAATGGATTGATGTATATAGTTAAAAAGATCGACGATGGGTAGACGGATAAATTAATTACTATAGTAGTAGATAAACAGATGGATTGATGGATGTGTGGATAGATGATGAACAGACTGACTGACTGACTGATAGAGGGAGGCTAGATCAATAAACTGAATGAAGGATGGAATAGGTGCATGAACAGATGATGGCAGCAGTGGAGTGTGTTTGTGTGTAGGGGCCATCGTCATGGAGAAACCGAATATCCAGTGGAACGATGTCGCCGGACTCGAAGGAGCCAAAGAGGCCCTGAAGGAAGCCGTTATTCTGCCCATTAAATTCCCACACCTCTTCACGGGTCAGTGTTTTTTCATCACAATTACCTGCAACACCACAGGAAGTTGACTGTCAGTATTATCAGCTGATTTGCCTATTAAATTGTGCTACACCATTAAAAGAAACATTAGAGAGAAAAAATGCGTAACAGGGGTTCTCTCCCCTCTCAGGTAAGCGCACTCCATGGAGGGGGATCCTGCTCTTCGGTCCTCCTGGAACGGGAAAGTCGTACCTGGCCAAGGCCGTGGCCACCGAAGCCAACAACTCCACCTTCTTCTCCATCTCCTCCTCAGACCTGGTGTCCAAGTGGCTGGGAGAAAGTGAGAAGTGAGTTCTCAAAATTCTGAGCTGTGATGAGCAACTCATGAATATGTGTAATGGCACAATGAAATAAAGCATCTCAAGACTTCTTTATAGTGTAGGTGTAATGTGAGGCACTGAGGCCACGCCTGCTTTACTGAGACTGACAGGCACCGAAGCCACGCCTCCTTCACTGAGGCTAAGCGCCATTTTGTCATAAATATGTTAAAGAACACCTGAATAGAAACATTAAAACTGGCAGGAAGTGAAACTGGATGCTTCAGTAATCATCACACACCGTTGTCACAACAACCAGAAACCAGAAAAATGGCTACCGCTACTGCTTTTTATCCAGTTTGAGTCAAACGGTGTTGTTAATGTTTGTTTTAAATGCTACCCTGATTCCCCTCATTCCTCGCTGCCTTTCCTTCAGGCTGGTGAAGAATCTGTTCGAGCTGGCCAGAGAACACAGTCCGTCCATCATCTTCATCGACGAGATCGACTCTCTGTGCGGCTCCAGGAGCGAGAATGAGAGTGAGGCGGCTCGCAGGATCAAGACCGAGTTCCTGGTGCAGATGCAGGGTGAGAAACGCCTTCGTTGCAACTTCCGGAACAAATGAACAAACGAAAACAATCGCACCAAATGATCATTAACCGAAACCAGGCAACAGTTTTAGATAGTTTCCTTTGGAGGATCAGAGTGTTCATGTCATCCCTGTAAATAGACAGATTTGGGTAAGTTCTAGTTTTTATTTGGTCTTTACTTTGGATGGTGCAAAATTGGTCTTGGTTATGGGTTACCTTTAATTGTTAAAAAAATAAATAAATAAATAAATAAAAAAAATTATGAACCTCCTTAGTACAGCATATTTCTTTTACAAACAGAATATTCTAAAAATTATGCATATTATTTAAATCGATACAGTTATATTTTGGCTATTTATTGAATCCTGAGATTTTTTTTTTAAGTTCTGAACTTACTAATTTCTGTCCTTATTTATAGGAATGATAACTTTGATAACAGTGAATTCCACCCCTGTAATAAAAGACCGTGTTTGTGTTGTAAAAATGCTGTTTCAGGGAATTTTGGGAGGATTTGTTTGTGCAGGTTGAAAAGTAAGCTGGTATAATGTTGCTATTGATGGCACAAGTGTAGAACCAACAAAACTTGAAAAAGAAAGAGAGAATTTTTTTTTTTTTTTTTTTTTTTTTTTACTCTGCGTCTGATGCGGTTCTTGTAACCAATCGGCAACAAATAGCATCTCTAGCCCTGTTTTGAAGTATTAATTTATTCCTTTTTTGTGGAAATATCCTTTTGATACTGGACATGGATACTGGATACTGATATGGGGGAAAAATTGGGAAAAGACAGTTAAAAAAAAAAAATTTAGACTTCTTGATCTTTCTCAGGTGTTGGGAATGACAACAAGGGAATCCTGGTGCTTGGAGCAACCAACATCCCGTGGACACTCGACTCTGCCATCAGGAGACGGTGAGCAAATCGATTCTGATTTAAATTCATTTCATAAAGGCTGTAGTGCTCAGAGCAGAGCGGAATAACACCTTCCGAGGTGTATCCATAGCGACAATCTTATGAGGTTAGCTCATTAATATTTGGAGAGGGAGGAGTCAGAAGGTTAAATAAATAAAATCATAGCAAGATGCTATTTCAGGACATATAAGGAGCCTCTGTTTGGTACGCCCTCAAAAAACTCGCCGTGTTTATCGCCTTCACCTTCAGTTTTTCCAGATTTTTCTGATGCTCGTCACATCGTACGTATTGTCTAAGTGATTATCAGTACAACTAGTAACAATGACTCGTGTAGTAGGAACTGAATGACGTGTGCTCTTTTCAGGTTACAAAGAACAGGTTTTTCACCTCCTCATGACTCACTGAAGACAGAAGCGTAGACGGGGACCGTTTATATCTGCAATTAGACACCTGTGTCATGCTTTGAAATCAGAGAATGCTGGTTTTTTTTTGTGTTTTTTATTTATCAGAAACAATGCCAATCTGTACACAACACTGTGTTAGGAGCGTACACGTTACAGTTTACCAGATGATAACAACACTACTTAAAAAGTATATCCTGACGCTAATGTATCATGAGAAGACGTGAAAATAGTAAAATAAGATGCCAAGCTGTTATTATATACAGTGGAGACGCTTCTGTGTGGTTTGGGATGCACCCTGTATCAGATTACTCAGATGACGTAGATAACGTGTGAAAAATAGGGTGAGATTTAGTTTTTTTGTGTCACTGCTGAGCTAAAGAAACCACTTTTTTTTTGTGTTGCTCTAACTCCTTACACCGCAAATGCGCAGAGAATGTTTTACAGCATTCGAGAGCAGGGGTATGTAAAATGAAATGATTTCCTCAGCTATACATAATACACTTAAAATAAAACAATACTCTTAAACAGTAGTGAGCCTCTGAGTAAAGATTTGAGTTATGTAAGTCAGTAGGTAGTTGCTCGCTGTGAAATAAAATGCTTTTGAACAAAAAAGTTCCCATCGTGCGTTACTGCGCTGTCGGGAAAACGACGCGGAATTCTGTTCTGCGGCGTGATGGCTTCTCATCCTGTCAAAGGATGAACGATCTGATGATAGACGGGATTATGAATCGGGAGCATCATCAATGGCTTATGCTTAAATGATGAAGATTATTAGTGTGAACTGTGTGTGTGTGTGTGTGTGTGTGTGTGTGTGTGTGTGTGTGTGTGTGTGTGTGTGTAGATTTGAGAAGCGTATCTACATCCCCCTGCCGGAGGAACACGCCCGCTCCTTCATGTTTAAGCTGCACCTGGGCACCACGCCCAACAGCCTGACCGACGCTGACTACGTCACGCTGGGCAAGAAGACCGAGGGCTACTCGGGCGCCGACATCAGCATCATAGTGCGTGACGCCCTCATGCAGCCCGTCAGGAAAGTGCAATCTGCTACACACTTCAAAAGGGTACGAATCCCTGAATCAGGGCCTTGTTCTTGCTTGTTACATGGTTTACAGAAGTAACCGGAGTGGGTTGTTGTTGATTTTACATGATGCTGGATTGCACGCGTGTGTGTGTAATTATACCACAGCACTGTTGAATTCTTGACTAAATTGAGTGACCCCCCACCACACACACACATTTTTAAAGGTACGAGGACCGTCCAGAGACAACCCCAACATGATCCTGGATGACCTTCTGACCCCATGCTCTCCTGGAGATCCTCAGGCCATCGAGATGACGTGGATGGAGGTTCCTGGAGATAAACTCCTGGAGCCTGTGGTTAGCATGGTGAGCTGTTCGAGAATCCAATAGTCAATAGTCTGAATCAATAGTCTGTATTATATTCCTGTGCTCATTCTAAATAGTGTATTGTGCTCCAGAACTGACCCTTGATCAGTGTTTATATTCCTGCGCTCAATAGTCTGTATCAAAACTGATCCTAGATCAGTATTTATATTCCTGTGCTCAATAGTCTGTATCAAAACTGATCCTAGATCAGTATTTATATTCCTGTGCTCAATAGTCTGTATCAAAACTGACCCTAGATCAGTATTTATATTCCTGTGCTCATTCTAAATAGTGCATGGTGCTCCAAAACTGACCCTAGATCAGTATTTATATTCCTGCACTCCTTCTCATTAGTCTATAAACTGCCAAAACTGTCCACAGATCAGCATTTATAGTCCTGCCTACATTAATTTATATTGTGACTAAACTAATCCCAGAGGAGTGTTTTATACTCCTGCTTTCATTAGCTCATCAAAAAACTCCCTTTGTTGCATGTGTTCGCAGGCGGACATGTTGCGATCGCTGGCCAACACGAAGCCCACCGTGAACGAACAGGATCTGGAGAAGCTGAAGAAATTCACAGAGGATTTTGGCCAGGAGGGTTGAGGGAGGAACCAAAGCAGCAGGGTCCAGGATTTGTAAAGTCTTCTCCTCCTCGTCTACTCTTCCCTCTTTTCTCCTCTTTTCTTCCTGGACTTCCTGTTGGACTGGCGAGTGGAAGGACAGCTCAGTAAAGGCCAGTCTGGAGCCTACATGGGACCGGATTTACATTTATGCGTTTCATTTTCTAATATTAGTTATTTTGGGTTTTTAAAAACATTCTCAGTTTATTTGGATTCACTATGTCACTGGTAGTTAAATTGTAAAAATTTCTGTCAAATAACGAGCACTAATTTGAATTGGGCATTGCGCTGATGTTCAGAATTTTCCCATCATGATAATCTCCAAACTTCATATCATGGTTTACAATATTATCAACTGGCTATATGCTTACAAGCACAGAGGACATCTAGGCAGCGCAAAGGTAGTAACAATGTTGTGCATGCTGAATATCACAATAGATCACGTTTCTGAGTATCGGCACATGCCTCAGTCTGAGAAGTGAGTAGTGATGAGCCTTACTTGGATAGTCAATTTGTGGGCTGTGTTCCAATTCTTACGTGATGAAGCTTTAAAATCTGGCCATAGAGCTCCTCTTTATTCCTCGATAAAAGTGCCGTTTAAACAGTCGTGGACGTAACCGCAAACACGAGATCGAAATCTTTATTTAAATAGCCATCAAAAAAACATTTTGGATCACAGTAACATATAATGATTTTAGGTTTTACCTTTGGTAAGAGCCCTTTCAGTCTATGATTTAATGCCAATTTTAATGCGCCCTAGTCGACTTCGCCTCACCACTTGGGAGTGTGCAGCATCGACATCACACAGCTATCTCTAGCTACTTCACATAGCTGGTTTCCATGGTGATTTGTTCAGGCAATTGCTAGCAAGACTGATGCAGTCGGTTTCCATGGCTATTTGTACAAGCTATCTCTAGCAGAAAATAACAGTTGCTTTCCATGACAATTTCTACAGGCTAATACTAGCAAAAACAACATGGTTTCCATGGTGATTTGTACAGGCTGCTTTTTCCAGCTAGCACGCTCGTTTAACGCTCATTCTTGTTAATACTTCAGCCATAAGCTTCATCTGCCATTTTTCAGACCAGCATGAGTTCTAGGTAAATTTTCCTCCTGAAGTGTACAGTGATGTTAACGTGATCCCTCAGGACTTCAAAGGGCTTATCTGATGAAAGTAATGGCACCCAAGATGGCGACTAAGACGGTGGGGTGTTAATTCAGTTGTAATACACTTTTACCTTTTTCCTTTGAGCTTTCCCCATGCTAATCATGCTAGCTAATATCATAGTAGCAGAGTGAAGTCAACAAGGGCGCATGAAACGCAGAATTGTTACAAGGCTTTAATGGGTGTAGACCTTGTGAAAGTCACATGACTACGATAACCGCTTAAGTTCTGTAAATGGTTTGTGTTATATTACAGAACTGAGAATCTTTAAGTAGTATATATCAAATATATAGTAACTTTACTTTCTTTCAGATTCAATGTTATTTTTGGCCAACAATTATGGGATGTGACAGGAAGGCGTCTTAGTGACTCATGGTCATGTGACGCAAAGCCAATTTTTTTTTTTTGACCATCTTGCTGCAGCAAACTTGTGCCTTCAATATGTTTTTCTTTTACATAAAAACAAACCAAATCTTTGTGTATATCTCATAAATGTTAATAAACATTTATGCACGGCAAAAAAAAAGATATTTGCACATTTCACTTCATTCTCCTTCACTGTCTGATTGTATACAGCTACTCTCCTGAGCACGTACGGTGTTGGGTTTTCTGTATAACAAACTTTACATTTTATCCTTCATAGCCTTTTTGTTGTTGTTGTTTAAACTTGAGAAAGTTTTTGTTTCTGAAGTCGTCTTCAGATTTTGGTGTTGTTCATGTACTACTTTTATCATACACGTGTAAATAAAAGATGAGATTGAAAAATAATGGAGTGAAAAACACTCATTTATTAAGCAATCAGCATCAGCGGTTTTGTTAAGATCGGCGGAAGGAGTCTCCAGCGTCAGCGCATTGTAACACTCGGAGGTAAAGTAGAAACATTTGGAAGTCTTCAGGACAGAGTTATTTATGCTTTGTCGTTTCTTGGTAACATGATAAGCTGTGGTTTTTGAAGAAGAAGAAAAAAAGAAAGGTTGGTGATGGAACGACTGGAACTTCTTTCACGGACATTCCGCAACATGAAATGTGTCTAAATGTTACTATTTAATGTATACACTTTTTTTTTTTTTAGTTGTTGGTAAATTGCTGTGGTATCAGACAAATAAAACACGTTGGCATGTGTAACTTCATCATCGTTTATTAATTTCTTAAACCAGCACTGCACATAGTGTGTGATTCCTCACGTATATTGTACAACTTGCGCAGCCGCTTGAGTTTGGATCTCTGACTAGGAGCTAGGAAGCTAATGTAGCTAACAAGTCTCACACAAAATCTTTAATATAAACATTGGCATTAAAAACATCTGGTTCTTGTGCTTTGTGTGGTTTAGGACAGGTTTCTATTACTTGTTAGCTAGATTAGCATGGTAGCTTTAGTACAAAACGAAACAAAAATTTGACACCAGAATATGATGACATTTTGTGTATTTGAGAAATTGTGTCAGTTAAAATTGAATTATTTTGTCAGAATATTCCTTTAATATACTAGGACATGATGTACAATATTTTCTTGTTTTTGCATTTTTTTAATTATGTATTTTTATTTTATTATTTTTTTTATTTGTTCCCACTGTTGGCTCGTATTATGGAATAGCTTTATCGCTACAGAAGACCCCGTTCCCTCACAACAGGCGGCAAAAGGCGATCTCTGTGTTGGATTCTGGAATTTGTAGTCCTTTACGCCCTTGTTGCTGTAATCGTCACTTATTAATGAACCACAAATCCCAGAACCCAACTGACCGCGAGCGTCGGTTCACGGACGTCGCTTGTGTTTTGGTTTGTGTTAGTGAAAGGAGTTAGGTAGCTGGAAACAATTAACGGTCGAAGCGCATGTACAGCGTTTTGTGCTTTTATATCGTTACGCTTTTCTTACAGTGTAACGAATTACAAATAATTTGCAAACGAATTATAAAGAACCATTTATATCGACTCCGTAGTAGAAAGCGTTAGCTTGTCATAGTGTCTAGCTAGCGCGGCTGGGTCGTAAATAGTGTCTCTGATCAGTTAAAGTGCACTAGGTAGTCTGTAAGCCGCCTTTACTGTGTTACCACTTCGAGTGCACGTATATAGGGAGTAAGCAGGGATTTGTGATTCGGCCTGAAGGCTCACCCATGCCCTCCGAAGAGGCTTTTTGGAGCTCAGTAACACTGGACTGGCTTTTCTCACACTCCGGCTGGTCTTTTCTTCCTTTCATTATGATGATGATTTTAGTTTTGGCTGCTTTTATGGTCGCTTTTGTCCTGTTTCTCTACATGATATCGCCTTTAATAAGCCCCAAACCGCTCAAACTCAACGGGGCCCATGTCGTGGTAAGTTTCCGTTACACGGGTTTCTTCTCACTTTTCTACAGTGTGTATATATTAAATACAATTACTGTTTAGCTAATTACCTGCAGTCTTGACAATTTTAATTTTAATAGCTGCTTTGTAAGACTTTTGAAGGGTTTCACTTTTATGCCATCGAAAATGTAATATGCAGAACAACAATTGGTAATCATTTGTATTAAAGGCCAAGGAAACGTCCTGAGAACACATCTACACCTTTATCTTATTTGCAAAAGCAATTTCCTATGAATATTCATCAGTATGCAAATTACGCAAATACGGAAACGCCCCTCACGCAGCGCGCGACCCGCATTAGCTAGACATTTGCACTGATGTATTTTCTTTTATTTGTTTATAAATGAAAGTAGTTAAAACTGTGGAAATGTAATGTTACCATAGCAACCAAGATTTGCTCTTACCTAATATAACTTTACGCAGGCTTTACACTGTACGAATTTCTGCCTGATTTTGCTGTCAAAATCGCACATTGTAAAAAAATAAAATAAAATAAAATAATAATAATAATTTGGTCCTGAGTTGAAATTGGCGCGTCTGTTACTGCTTTAGTGCCACTGCAACCTGAAGTGTGAGAAATGTTATTTATTAAAATGTCAATGTAAGAGCGCTGCTATGACTCTTGACCAAAATCCACCAATAGGAAGGCGGCATGCGATGACTCAAACTCACGGTGCAGCTACAAATACGCTAGAGGCGATGACGATAAATGGAACATGCTAATGGACATAAAAATTTCCTTATTACCTCAAGCATTTCGGCTTGAACTGGACTGATGGTGTAGCGGAACGTAATAATTTTCTTTAATCGCAGGTCTGTCGTTAGCGGCTCTTCATCGTATAATCTGAGGTAGAGAACTCGCGTTAACATTTTATTGCGGTATCGTACAGTGCGATGTGTTATAATCTTCAAAGACTGTTGAACAGCTTAAAAGTGTGCTTATGATAGATAGCTAGCTAAACATGCCGGTTCAGCTGTTTTTTTGTTTGTTTGTTTGTTTTGTTTTGTTGTTTTTTTTTTTTGGGTTGCCATGGAGATGTCCGTAAATAATTTGCGTATGAAACGTGATTGGTGCAAAGTTGTAAAGCTTAGCACTTGTTTTAAAAAATTGACTTCTACAACAGAACATATATGATTTCAAGTTTTTATTTAGTTGTTAATTTTGTTTTATTTTGATAAATAACTCGTCATAAAACGAAAACAAAAAAAAAATTATACCAGTGTGAGATTTACTGTGTTTGAATTTCTCAAGTGTTCTTTTATTATCAAAGCAAAAGGTGACCAAAAGTTTTTTTAAAAAAAAAGTTAAGATATAATTATGAGGAAGTTCAAAAGTTTGTGCCCCCTCCCTCGATCCTGAATATGATGTATATCTTGTGTAATAATTTGTGTATTTATTTCCGATGTCCAGGTGACGGGGGGCAGCAGCGGGATCGGGAAGTGCATAGCCATGGAGTGCTACAAACAGGGAGCCTTCATCACACTGGTGGCGCGTGATGAGGTGAGACCGTAAACACGCAGGTGTCACGCTCGGTGTCTGAAGATTCGTTCTTAGGCTAACGTAGCTAACAAGCAGTGGAAGCTTATAGCCACCGGTTTAGCGTTCTGTGAACCGCTTGTCTGAATAATCGCACATTTGAAGAGTTCAGTGTCTCAGACAGACGTCCTGAACTCGGACACGGTGAAGCCAGAACACTTCCTCAGAACCTCAGACGAGTCTGGCGTCACTGGGGGAGGGGCGTGGCCTAAAGTGTGAAGGCGGAGCCGTAGATTAGATGGGATTCATGCGATAAATTAGTAGTTCGATTTGTAGCTTTATTCAGGACTCACACAATTCTGTTAAAAAGATGCAAGGAAGCAGCAGAAGAAGAAGAACAAAGAAAAAAAATGCAAAATGGAAAAAAAAAAGATAGAAAAGTGCACAGTAAAAAAGTAAAGAAAATGTAGATGCAAAGAGAGAAAAATGAAAGAAAGAGAGAAACAAACAAACATGTAAAAGAAAACATCAATTAATTGATTACAGAAAAATAAAGAAAGAAATACAGAAGCAAGGAAGAGAGAAAGACAGAAATGCAAGAAGGGAGAACGGAAGAAAGCAAAATGTACTAATAAAAGAAAGAAAGAACAATCAGAATGCAAAAAGGATAGAAAAAAAAACAAATGTACAGAGAGAGAGAGAAATGGGAAATGAAAAAGGAAAGGAAGAGAGGGAAAGATATAAAAGAAAGAAAGGAAGACTGAACTATGAAGGAAGCAGGAGAGAGAAAGAAAGTGAAAGAAATAAAAGAAAGACAAAAACAAGGGAAATCGTGAAGGATGACACAGAAAGAAAGATGGTGTTACTGAGACGTGCGTTTTTTTCTTTTTTATTATTTGATTTAAATGTTTTTTTGAGTGTGTGATCATTCAGACATGATGCTAAACTGGAGGCCATAGGCTTCCATTACTGTCACGCTGATGCCGAGTGATTACATTTTCAGGCATCTGTGTGTGTGTGTGTGTGTGTGTGTGTGTGTGTGTGTGTGTGTGTGTGACACATATGTGGTGTTTTCTGTCTCCAGGGTAAACTGGTGCAGGCGAAGAAGGAGGTGGAGAAGTGTGCCATAAACGATAAACAGGTCAGTAACACCACCTAATGCTCCGTCAGGGGTCGTGATGGAGAAGAGGAACGTCACGTGTTTCGTGCAGTGAGACGCCGTCACTCGCCCGTCACGCCATATATCGTTCAATATGCACTCGTTTCCAAGCGCTGGTCTTTCATCTTTAACTCCTCTCGCTTAAAGAAGTGGAATAACGCTTGTAGTAGTGTGCAGTGGCAGCAGGGGGCAGCGTCGGGCTGAGGGTGACAGCAGAGTTGCAGCTCTAAGGGGAAGAAAAGAAAAACATTTTTTTTTTCAGAGAGACAACAGGAAAGGCAAGTAGGAAGGAAGAAAGGAAAAGAGGTGAATGAACACAGAAAAAAAAAGAACACCAACCGACGAAAAGGAACACATGAAAGAAGAGTGAGTGAGAGAGAGAGAGAGAGAGAGAGAGAAGAAAGGAAGGGAGGGAGGGAGGGAGGGCAGAGAGGGGAAGGATGACTGAAAAAAGACCAGGTGGTAATAAAGCAAAGAAGAGAGAGAAAGAAATAAAAGAAAATTTAAAAAAGGTAGATGAGGGAAAGAAAGGGAGAGGAGAATGTAGGAAAGGCAGAACAGACAGAAGAGTTGGACAGAGGAGCAAACTGACAGAGGAACATCCCATAATACTCTTAAATAAAAGCACATGGCGGACAGAAACGATTTTACAGCTCGAGTTTACAGTGACGTCGCTTTTAAACAGAACATGAAGATAATCTTCTTCTTCTTCTTCTTTCGGCTTTTCCCTTCAGGGGTCGCCACAGCGAATCATCACTCTCCACCTCTCCCTATCTTCTGCATCCTCAGAACATGAAGATAACATTTAATAATAATAATAATAATAATAATAATAATAATAATAATAATAATAATAATGTGCTGTCGTGATGAACACTTAATGACTGCACTCATTACAATCAGATAGTATGTTGATTTGTTCTGTTTATTAACACTGTGTGTTGTGTGTAAGGTGGTGCTCTGCATCTCAGTGGACGTGTCGAAGGATTACAGCCAGGTGGAGAGCGTGCTCAAACAGGTCAGTGAGGAGGAGAGAGAGAGAGAGAGAGAGAGAGAGAGAGAGAGAGAGAGAGAGTGTTGTTTGCGTGTGTATGTACATCTTCATGTGTGCGCGCACACATTGTCATATTGTCACATTGTCATATTTATATGTATGTGTGTATGTACATTTGTGTGTACATTGTCGTGTTTGTGTATGTACGTCTTCGTGTGTGTGTGTGTATACGTCTTTGTGTGTGTGTGTGTGTGCGCGCATCTTTGTGTGTATGTACATTGTGTGTGTGTGAGTGAAACAGCATTTCTGCAGCTGTGTGTATGTTAGAGGAACTACATATACAATCTTTACATAAAAATAAAAACAATGCATTTTGTACAGCACTGTAAAATATTAATGACAGGGTGTGTGTGTGTGTGCGCGCACATCTTTGTGTGTGTACATTGTGTTTGCGTGTGTATGTACATCTTTGTGCGTGTGTGCACTTTTTCGTGTGCGTGTATGTACGTTGTTGTTTGCGTGTGTGTGTGTATGTACATCTTTGTGCGTGTGTGCACTTTTTCATGTGCGTGTATGTACATTGTTGTGTTTGCGTGTGTGTGTGTGTATGTACATCTTTGTGCGTGTGCACTTTTTCATGTGCGTGTATGTACATTGTTGTGTTTGCGTGTGTGTGTGTATGTACATCTTTGTGTGTGTACATTGTCGTATTTATGTGTGTGTGTATGTACATTTTTGTGTGTACATTGTCATGTTTGTGTATGTACGTGTGTACGTCTTCGTGTGGGTGCGCATCTTTGTGTGTATATACATTGTGTGTAAGTCTTTGTGTGTATGTACATTGTGTGTGTGTGAGTGAAACGGCATTTCTGCAGCTGTGTGTATGTTAGAGGAACTACATATACAATCTTTACATAAAAATAAAAACAATGCATTTTGTACAGCACTGTAAAATATTAATGACAGGGTGTGTGTGTGTGTGTGTGTGTGTGTGTGTGTGTGTGTGTGTGTGTGTGTGTGTGTGTGTGTGTGTGTGTCAGGCTCAGGAGAAGCTCGGGCCGGTGGACATGCTGGTGAACTGCGCAGGGACGTCCGTGTCGGGGAAGTTCGAGGAGCTCAGGGTCCAACACTTCCAGGTCAGTTTGGAGTTTTTTTTGGTCAATATGCAAATAAGGAACACCACCAAACCTATAAGCCCCGCCCCTTCCTCTGGCGAAGCAGTGCTACATGGCCCTCATTTGCATATTGTGACCTGAATGCCTCTTACATTTTATCCTGCAGTGACACTTGTTGAATAATGAAATAGTACAACCTTAAAAGAATTCACATTTCTGCACTCACATTAATCTTTTTATTAAATGTTTTATTTCAAAAATAAAGCTTGTTTTTTGCACTTTGACCAGCTGTGGTCAGATTAATGCCTAACACCTTCTTTAATGTAGTTAACACATTCTATAAAGTTTACGATAAACAGCTTTGAAAGTACTAATGTGAAATGATCAAAAAGAAATGCGATGGAATTTTTAATTATTATTTAATAGAGTGCACAAACGTAGGTAAAACAAATCGCACAAATCCAAAAATGAGCAAGTATTAAAACAAAACTGTTGCTGTTTTTTTTTTCCTTTCCATTTAATGTTTAATGAAGAAACTTTCTCTGCTGATAATTTGATGTGCGTGTGTGTGTGTGTGTGTGTGTGTGTGTGTGTGTGTGTGTGTGTGTGTGTGTGTGTGCGTGCACATGTTTTCAGCCATTTTGTGATGAACAGATATCTCTATTATATATAATAGAAATATGTGACCATTTTGACCTCATGGGAAAATTTGACTGGCTTCCATTTTGTTTTTAACATTAAAGCTTTTATTTGAAAAACTGAAAGAACCTTTTGCTCATTGAGTTATGAGTAAAGTCAGATGTAAAGCGTGTGTGTGTGTGTGTGTGTGTGTGTGTGTGTGTGTGTGTGTATATTTGTATGCATACTATTTGGCTTTTTAAGGCTTATAACTCAGACATACACCTTTTCCCATGTTACTGTATGACTGTGTGTGTGTGTGTGTGTGTGTGTGTGTGTGTGTGTGTGTCAGAATCTGATGGAGGTGAACTACCTGGGCAGTGTGTACGCCACGCGGGCCGTCATCAGCAACATGAAGGAGCGGCGTATGGGCCGCGTGGTGTTTGTGTGTTCTCAGGCTGGACAGCTCGGACTGTTCGGCTACACGGCATACTCCGCCTCTAAATTCGCCCTGCGCGGCCTCGCTGAAGCTCTGCAGATGGAGGTGTGTGTGTGTGCGTGTGTGTGTGTGAGAGAGAGAGAGATCTCATCTAATAATAGAAATAGGCAAAATGGGAAAAAAATTTTTTTAGAGAAGACTTTTATTAAAAATTAGGACATATAATAATATTTGTCAGGAATAAAACACTTGGCGTGGTGCCGTTATAGTAAAATAATCAACAGCAGGGTTCATGTGATGAAGCGGAGTTACTGTTACCATGTCAACATTGATGTTCTGAAGTGTTTCATTCCTCTTAAACCACAGCAATTCACCAACAATTACAATTTTTTTTAAAAAATAAAACAGACGTATCATACTTTTTTCCGTGAAACAAGTTAGTTCCTTTTCTCACTTACATTATTGCAGCTATAAGCAGTCATTCCCTCACCAGCCTCTCTTTATTCGCTCTTAAAGATAATAAGACAAAAAAACAATGCAGCTCGTCAGCTGTTACTATGGAAACGATAACGTATTAGAACGAGCGCGTTAATATAAACGTGCTCTACTGTCAGAGCTGCTGTTCTAGAACATCAATCAACAACCCTCTGACCAATCACAATCCAGAATCTAATCTGAAGTTATTTACTCGCTCTTGTCCTCCTACATCCCCTCCTCCAGGTGAAGCCGTATAATATCTACGTGACGGTGTCCTACCCTCCCGACACGGACACGCCGTCATTAGCCGAGGAGAACAAGATGAAGGTAAACCCTCGTTCGTTTTCAGAAATCATCGATGGAGTTTTTGTCTAATGAGTTGAATCATCTCTTACGGCTCAGTATTGTAACCCTTACACTGACCTGACCGTCACACGTCCTTCAGTAGTTCTCCGAGTTCTCGCATTTTAAGAACTTAGACCAGATTCCAAGCAGCGTGATTTAATTTTTACTAGTCGAAACTTTTTAAACACTAAAGCTGCATTAAATTAGAGAGTCAGGGTTTGCTCACTGATAGAAGTGTAAAGCCATGTGTGTGCTGACTTAGCAGGTGTGTGACACTTGATGATGGTGTGTAATATATTACAGACAAAAATAAAAGCCGCGCCCAGACAGACAGGGTTTTGGGCCATATAGGTTTAACAGTGTAACTTTATTCCTCTCTATCATCACAGTTTTGTGTTTTCTGATGCAGCCTTTAGAGACGAAGCTGATCTCAGAGACGTCTGGAGTGTATCAGCCTGAGCAGGTGGCTAAAGTCATCGTTAAAGACGCCATGGTGAGTGTTAACACACACACACACACACACACACACACACCTTAATGCTCTAGGAGCTGAAAGACCACGAATAATTAATATATGCTATAGAATTTAGGTACAGAGTAAAACACTGTGTGTGATGCCGTTATAGGAAAATAATCAGCAACAGACTGGTGTGATGAAGCGGCGCTACTGTTACTCCCCCGACGCTGATTATCTACCAATGCACTACAGCGCTGTTGATTCATTTTCTAGAATTAATTTTATTCACTTCAAGAGAAAAAAAAAAAGGGGCTGGTGAGGGAGAGACTGTTTATAGCTGCTATAGAGTAAGTGAGAACAGGAACGTGTCTCGCAGATGTTCCACAACATTAAATGTAACTGTAAAAGGATAAATAGTCCAACGTGTTGTTCATTAATCGTAATAATCAAAGTAATTGCCGTGGTGTAAAAGGAATAAAAACACTTTGACGTGCTGTTATAGGAAAATACAACCACAGAGTGGTAACAGTAACGCCGCTTTATCACTCCACCCTGTCACTGATTATTTTCCTATAACAGCACATCCTGAAATGTTTTATTGCTTTATAACACAGCACTTAACCAACGGTTATACGGATTAATTAAAGAATGGCACGTCATACTTCTTATCTGTGTATAGTTGCATTTAATGTTGCGGAACGGCCGTAAAAAGTTCGTTCCTGTTCTCACTTACGTTATAGCAGCTATAAACCTCTATAAAAGCCTCTCCTTTTCAAATAAGACACAGCTTGTCATGTTAGGAAAAAATGCGCAAAGCGTCCTGAAGATGTCAGGAAACGTAAAGTTACAGCTTTACCTCCGAGCCTGGAGACTCCTCCTGTAAATGTTAAATAAAGTTCTCTCCGTACAGAGAACACGTCCCTATGAAGGAGCTGTTACTATGGAAACAATAACGTATCAGAACGAGCACATATTCATATAAACCTGCGCTACTGTCAGAGCTGCTGTTATAGAAAATTAATCGACACCTTCTGACCAATCACCTTCCAGAACACAACAGCGCTGTGGTGTAAAGCGCCTTGCTCTCCTGTTTAAGCTACGTTCGAATTATACTTGTGTGTTTTTCCCGTTGTGCAGCAGGGGAACTTCAGCAGCTCAGTAGGTCCTGACGGCTACATGCTGTCTGCGCTCACCTGCGGCATGTCGCCGGTCACGTCCATCACCGAGGGGCTGCAGCAGGTATACGCCATCACTCACACCTGGTTCATACACTCAGTCTCAGAGATCATGTACTGAATTAAATCAGTTACAAACACAGTAAGATTTAAAAAAAAAAAAAATTACATGGAACATACGAGTTGTGTTTGGTTTAGATCGTGACCATGGGGCTGTTCCGCACCATCGCACTCTTCTACCTGAGCAGCTTCGACAGCATCGTACGCCGCTGCATGATCCAGAGGGAGCAGAATAAAGTGTCCGACAAGACCGAGTAACACCCACGCTTCCCGCCATTCCACAATCACTGCTCATCCTGGACACACGCGCACACACACACACACACACACACACACACACACACAGGAAAGACGAGCTGCTTATCTGTCAGGTTTCTCAACATCTCCACGCTCCATTTTACTTTACTCATAAATGTGCTAGAAGTGAGCAGGTGATGTAAACAAGCCCTTGGGGTGAGTGTGTGTGTGCGTGTGCGTGTGTGTGTGTATACCCACCGATCAGCTATAACATTAAAACCACCTGCCTAGTATTGTGTAGGTCCCCACTGTGCCACCAAAACAGCTCTGATCCGTCGAGACATGGACTCCACAAGACCTCTGAAGGTGTGCTGTGGTATCTGGCACCAAGTTAGCTGCAGATCCTTTAAAACCTGTAAGTTGTGAGGTGGGGCCTCCGTGGATCAGACATGTTTGTTGAGCACAGGCCATTTGGAGGCCAAGTCAACACCTTGATCTCTTTGTCATGTTCCTCAAACCATTCCTGAACAATTTCTGCAGTGTGGCAGGGCGCATTATCCTGCTGAAAGAGGCCACTGCCATTAGGGAATACCGTTGCCATGGAGGCATGCACTTGGTCTGCAACAATGTTTAGGTAGGTGGTACCACCAGGACCCAAGGATTCCCAGCAGAACATGACCCAGAGCATCACACTGCCTCCGCCAGCTTGCCTTCTTCCCATAGTGCATCCTGGTGCCATCTCTTCCCCAGGTAAGTGACGCACACGCACTTGACCGTCCACATGATGTAAAAGAAAATGTGATTCATCAGACCAAGCCACCTTCTTCCATTGCTCTTTGGTCCAGTTCTGATGCTCACATGCCCATGGTAGGATCTTTTGGTGATGGACAGGGGTCAGCATGGGCACTCTGACCGGTCTGCAGCTACGCAGCCCCGTACGCAGCAAACTGTGTGTTCTGACACCTTTCTATCAGAGCCAGCGTTGACTTTTCCAGCTATTTGTGCTACAGTAGCTCTTCTGTGGGATCGGACCAGATGGGCTAGCCTTCACTCCCCACGCTGAACCTGTCGCTGGTTCACCGGTTGTCTTTCCTTGGACCACTTAGGTACAAACCACTGCATCCCAAGAGGAACACCCCACAAGACCTGCCGTTTTGGAGATGCTCTGACCCGGTCGTCTAGCCATCACAATTTGGCCCTAGTCAAAGTCACTCTCATCCTTACGCTTGCCCATTTTTCCTGCTTCCAACACATCAACTTTAAGAGCTGACTGTTCACTTGCTGCATAACATATTCTACCCTTGACAGGTGCCATTGTAACGGGATAATCAGTGTTATTCAGTTCACCTGTCAGTGGTTTTAATGTTATGGCTGATCGGTGTATACACGTGTTATATCTTGACAAACACATCTTGATTTTGTCTGGCTAAACAAGGGCGGAGCTTAAGCTACGTTTCATCAGCCAGTGAGCCTTTAGTTTAGCCACTTTAAATAACGTTAGCTTAGCTACGATTAATTGTTAATTCTTCAGTAGTAGCTGTCAGACATTAAGTAGCTAGCTAAATAAGCTAACTAGTTAGCAGGCTAACACTGTGTTGAGGTACTTGGGTAATCGTTCTATTGATTTAGCTAGCTATTTAATGTCGGGTAGCTACTAGAGTGCTTGAAGTAGTGCATAATTGCAGGATCTAATAGTTAAGCAATGTTAGCTAAGAACTGTGCTAACATTAGCTTGGCTAAGTTTATGGACTGATGTTAAACAGCTAACTAAATCCACTAACAAACTAGCTACTGATAGCAAATTGTGTTGATAGGCCAAGCACCTCAACACAATGTTCAGAAGCTAACTACTTGGGTAGATTTAGCCACTGGAGAGTTAACCATTAACCTTAGCTAAGCAAATATTAGCGAACATTGCTTGATACAGTGCACAAATTACACAGTATAATAGTTTCGCTAACCTAAATGATTAAATCTCCAGCAGTTAAATAGCTAGATAAATCTAGCTAGCTAATTTACAGTGTATTTAAAACTGTAAGCCAAGTACCTCAACAGTGTTTGTTAGCAAACCTGGCTACTAGTTTTAGTTACACAATGAAAGAGCTAGCCAAATCTAGCTAGCTTGCTGGTTAGTGGATTTAAATGTCTTTAATTACAGAAGCTGACAATGGGCAAATTAAAACCATTAGCCAAGCAATTCAACACGTTTGCTAGCATAATTAAAACCATGTGCTATGTGCAAGCAAGCTAACATTTGGCTAGCTATTTTATTGTGCAATTAAAAATTGTAGCCAAATTTCCAGCAGATGGGTAAACTATCATATTGTGTACGTTATGCAGTCCTTCGGCAAGCTAGCTAACGTTAGGCTTCTGTAATTCAAACAAGTAGCCAAATTTTTCAGTTAGCTAGCATTAGACTACGTAAGATGTTTGTATTAGAACACTAACGTTGTTTGCTAGCAAGCTACCCAGCTTCGCGCACACTTATGGCGAAGTCATATGTTCAGTTTACCGTTAGCTCCGCCCTTATTAAACGCTGGAATGATTTTTTGCACTTCTTCATTTTATATTGAGGTCTTCATAAGTGGATTATCTTTGCAGGCGAAGATAAATGTTTGTTGTAACTCTCTCTGATGACTTTTCAGACAAACTCACTCACTTTTCCCATCATTGTAGTTTCTTGGTTTAAAAAAAAAAAAAAAAAAAAAAACTTCCTGAACTGCGTCCGCCATTTTTGCCTTATCCTCGATTCTCTGTGCAGGCGTCCCGATGGAGATGTTTGATGTACGCGAGACTCGCTGGTTCGAGTATTTCTATCCCTTCGCTAACAGGAAGAGCTAGCATGTTTAGCCCTGACCTAGAAGGGGAAAAATGAAGGAACACATGTTAGTGTATGTTTTAGCATCTGTGCTAGCTGTTGAAAAGTAGGACAGCATTGTGTGTGCTGAACCTACGCAAGTTGAGCGAATCCCTGTGTTTCAGTCTTTATAACGTGCCCTTTTCATTAGCAATTAGCAGGAAAACGCTCAACAATGACGTGACTTTCTTGGAGAATTTCTTTCAGTTTTCATCGCCATACTGACTTCTACGTAGCATGCTAACCAGCTAGCAATGAAATACTATCAGCACTTGTTATTCCTTTCACAGCTACGAAGTGTGGAGCGATTAGCAGGAACACACTCAACATATCAAACAAATTCCATCAGTTTTCACAGTCATACCAACTTCTGCATAACTAGCTGACCAGCTAGCATGCTATCTGACTGCCTTGCTAACTACTTAACATGCTAATTAGCTTTCTGAAGCACTTTCCTTGGAGATTGACAGTCAATTTCTGCCACAGTTATATTGTCCTAGCTAGCATGCTGTCTGGTTGGCTTGCTAAAGTTTTGCTAACATGCTAATTAGCAAAAAAAAAAAAAAAAACACTTGACAGGAACAAGCTAACATTTAAGCAATGTGAAGGAAATTGAGTGTAAATCTCTAAGGATCTCCAGTGTATTGTTCCTGTTGTCCTTCACACTCGACAGCCATATTATATTAGCTAACCAGTCGTTAGCATATCTGGCATGCTAACTGCCTAGCGTAAAAATCATCTTGCTAGTTAGATATAATAAGTATCATCAGCTGTAATGAGCAGAGTTGTTACATTACATAAAACATACTAATAGTCCAAGACGTCATTTCGGTCTTTGGCACAATTTAACGTTCAGAACGTGCTAATTTAATGCTAACATTATTAGTGGCTCTGTTTAGCGATACAGCCATAGCAAGCGCATAGAGGCGCTCCGGTCACGCAGAACGCATTTTAAAGCCTTAAGAGATGATTGGTTCACCCAGATTTTATTGTTTATCGTAGTCTCCTTGCGAACCGTTGCATTTTTACGTTATTTGATACGTTTCCGTTTTGTGATTCAAGCCGCTTTAAGTATGAAAGTGAGGACGCATGAGTCGCAGCGACGATGTTCTCATTTGACGTCGGCTCGAGGCTCGGTTAAGGTTAATTAGCACTCATCCGTTCCACGTTAACGCAGGGTAGCTAACGCAGAATAGCTAACATACAAGTAAGCATGTTTTCCGATGATCAGTTTTCACAATATTCAGCACTTGCAATATCTTCATCGTACAAACTTCCGAGTATGTGAAGGAGGCTGCCTAGGTAGACCAGGACAACATCCTAGCATAAACACAGTGGTCTTTTAAGGATTTAATTTGAAAATTTTAGCGCCGTGACTACGACTTTTTTTTTCCGATGCAGTATCGCGATGTTGATTCCGGTGGTTGAAAGCTGCGCGTCTATCGGCACATGCCTACATCCAAGCAATGATCTTTCTTTCTTTTCAATCCTTAAAGCTATGCAAACGAAGCATGTACGTTTAAAACGAATTGTCATCTTCATGCTAGGACTTTGCTCTTTTCTTGTTGTTTGATGTTACGATTTGTTGAAATGTTCAGTTAATATAATTTAACAGTAATTTAAGTAAAGTAAAACCAGCTGACACATTCCACTTGTCTTTTGCTTTCTTTGACAAACCTGTAAAAAAATTCACCTTGTGTGCCATTAAAAAAAAAAAAAAAATCAAGATGTTGTTGCTTGTGTTAATTTCTTACATGATCAAATAAAATGTTTTGGAGACTTGGTATCGTTGTAGCCTGTAATTTTTTCCCTATTATTCTTTGAAGTTCAGCTTTGAAGTGTGTATCGAGATACGTGAGTGACGAGCAAAAAAAAAAAATGCAGGATGTCATGTTCCTGAGAAACCGTAACAAGCGTCAAGTCTGAAACAAACGTGTGACAGCTTTACCTCTGAGTGTTACAACGCGCTGACACTGGAGACTCCTTCCATAAATGTTACACAAACGTCTCCATACAGAAAACAATTATTCCCATATCAACAATTATACATTTATCACTGTTAAATAACAACACTTACCATCTGTTTTATTATTCTTCTTAGATTATGTTGCGCATCCAGCAAGTGAGTCCCTGTGAATGAGCTGTTGCTATAGCAACCACAACTTATTAGAACGAGCGCATTAATATAAACCCGTGATGTGAATGACAGAGCCGTGCTGCGGTACAAAATTAATATAACACCAATCAGATTCGAGAATTGCACAGCGTTGTGGTATAAATGAGAAGAAGATATGTGACTTTTATGTTAAATAAATATTAATGAGGCTCAGAGTCCACTAGGTGTCTCGCATCAAAGCCGTCTCCTCGCCGCTGTCTGATTCGGCCTGAGCGCGCTGCAATTATTCAGAAGTCAGAGCGCGAGCTGGTTTCACTGCCTGTCTAATATTCAAATCAGGGCCAGAAAAGATCAAAGGGCTCCAGCATATAAAAAAAAAAAAGCTGAAAAAAAGCAGAACTGAAACCATATCTCAAGCATTTTTTTTCTCTCTGTTTCTCTCGGCTGTTGAATCACACAATGTTAGAAACTTAAAAAAAAAAAAAAAAAAAAAAAAAAGTTAAATCATTGTGCAAATTAGCTCATTAATACTAGCTATACATATATTTATGATTTATTCAATATGACATCCAGTGCTACTAGTAAAGGCATGATATTTGAGGGACAGACAATCTTTCTAGGCAACTCGGGAAATATCTATAGCAAGTATAAGCTGGCAAAACACATTGCTGCTAAGACTTTTATTTGACCCCTGGGAGTGGAAATGAAATGATAATCAAAAACATCAACATTTGCCTCAGATGTGTTGGTAAAATCCTAAAAAAAAAAAAAAAACAGTAAAATTGCACTCTGATTACGTTTAGCATCACCGCTAGTCAAACATCCATGGGTTCGGCCATATTGGGATGTCGAGTTGTGACACAATGTCGATGTGTCAGTATCCCAGAATCAAAGGCAGTTTGATTCTCACTCGATGCTAAGTGTATTTACAGCGTCATTTTAGTCATAGAGTCTTTTCTCTGTATTTTACAAACGCATAATCGTCAAAAACATCAACATTTACCTCAGATGTGTTGGTAAAAAACAAAAAAAAAAGGCTCTGTTTGAGTAAAATTACTAGTTTCACTTAGCATCACCGCTAGTCAGACAGCCATTAGTTCGGCCATTTTGTGTTGACGGGTTGCAATGCTAAGTTGACGGTTCCTTATGCAATGGAAAGCAAGTTTCGGTTAGCAGTTGATGCTAAGTGTAATTAAAGTGTCAGTCACATGGAGAATGATATTCCTGACAGTTTAGCCTCACTGCGCCTTTACGGTGATGACCACACGCAAACTAGCTAAATCGGTCTTAAGCTAGCATACACTTAGTGTTGGTTTCGTAGTTGCCTAGCAACAGGTGCTCTCATGGCTTTGAACACTTTAATGATGAGTGATTTCGAACTGGTGTAAAGCATGAATTAACAGGACGCATCCAAACATACACAAGTGGTATGCTATACTACTGTCAATAGCTGTGTGCAAAAGTTTTGGCACCCACAAACAAACCATATATATATATATTTTTTTTTTTTATAATAAAGATTATTACCAAAGAGACAATAACTATACTGGGTATCCTTTTTTGTTTATTTATTTATTTATTTGTTATATATATATATATATATATATATATATATATATCTATTGATTCTGTAATAGAGGTAATTGCCTCACTGTTGCACGCGGGTGTAAGGGGCAGGATCTGCAACACACACACACACACACACACACACACACACACACACACACACACACACACACACAGTCAGTGTGTTCTGTTTCTAACTGAACCGAACCCGCACTGCTCGGAAACCTGACGCGTCCCGCACGCGCACGCGCGCGCGGTTTACAGTCGTTCCGGAATGACACACTCACGCGGACACACTTCCTGAGCCGCTTTCAAGGATTCCTCTTCCCCCCTCTGGCTGGAGGAAAGTGGGCGTTTGCTTTTTCCTAAGGCACGGAGAACTCGCAGTACAGCTACTCCAGCGCGAGACTGCACTGCACTGCACGCGCTGCGCGTTTCCCCTCCTCAAGATATGCACGTGAATACACACACGCCTGTCTTAAGCCTCGTGAGAAGGCTGTATAATCCGTTAATTCTGAATGTAACGAATTGTAAGAGCAGCCTACACTGAGACGCTTCTGGGACCGGACATGGCGAACGGAAATCTTTACGATAACCGGCGCATCGTGGAAAAGTATCTGAACCACAAACTGTCGAAAAACGGCCACGCGTGGGAGTTCCATCGGTGTCGCGCGAGCAGTTTGGACGACCAGGAGGAGCGCGAGAAGGAGAGCGCGCGCCGCGCCACTCTGCACAGGGCTTTGCGCGAGGCCGGTGACGAACTAGAAAGCTTGTACCGACCAGACTTGGCGGAGATGACGAAGCGCCTGCGCGCGACACCGGTGGGCGCGGAGCAGCGGTGCTTCGCGGCCGTGGCGGACGAGCTGTTCCGGGACGGAGTCAACTGGGGTCGCGTGGTGGCCTTTTTCGAGTTTGGAGCGATGGTGTGCGTGCAGTGCGCGCCGGAGGCCGAGAGGAGCGCGTGCGCCGAGAACGTCGCGCGCTGGATGGCCGAGTACCTGAACGGCCCGCTGAACGGCTGGATCCAGGAGAACGGAGGATGGGTACGTCACTGTGTCACTGTTACTCGGTTCTGCTGAATCGATTCTTTTGAACGAGTCGTGTAAAACAACCTCTCAGCTGGTTCGTTCTTGTGAGTCGATTCTGTCAAACGAATCATTTAAAAAGTACCGAGCCGTTCTCGAATCGATGCTAAACGTACTCAAGTCAAATGTCGAAATACACATTTTCACACAAAAGCAAGAAACAACAGACATTAGAGTATCAACTCTGTACTGTTTGTTTGGATGAAAAAAATGCTCAGTTTGTGTATTCGTTCTTGTATTTTTTTAAATGAGAATTTGAAAAGAATCACTCACGAATCTTTCATCGCTCTTTCTGTCATACGACTCGCTCTGATGAATCGATTTGAACGAGTCGTGACTCCTATTCAGTTGGTTCATGCTTTTGAATCGATTCTTGAAAGTGAGTTGGCTCTCTAGTTTCTGTTTTTTTCTGAAGCGAAATTTTGAAATACACATTTCACACAAAAACAGGAAGAAAAAGAAGCATTGCCATATCAAATCTGTGTTGTATGTTTTGGTGTGAGGATGAAAAAAGACTCAATTTCTACGTCTTGTGAAGGAGTCGTTTATAAGAATCACTCAGGAATCACTCACTCGTTCATCACTCCTTTCTATCATATGACTATCTCTGATTAATCGATTCCTTTGAACGAGTCGTGACAAAAAATATCCCATTCAGTTGGTTCGTGCTTGTGAATCGATTCTGGAAAGTGAGTCGTTAAAAAGAACCGAACCAGTCACGAATCGATAATTTTCCCTACTATGTGAAGTCAAATGTTGAATTTCATACAACAACAGGAAAAAGAGGCATTCTCTACCACATAATAATGCTATAAAAATGGGGAAAAAAAACACTCAATTTGTTAATTCTTGTGAATTTGTTAAATGAGTCGTTTAAAAGAATTGCTCACATATCGTTCAGGACTACTTTCTGTACTTTAGATGAATCCTAAATAGACTCACTAAAACAGCAGCTGAGTTCGAGCAAATCATACAGCTGACAAAACAGACTGAGTCCATCAGAAAGTGATGAGGTGATCATACCGACTCTTTTTTTTTGAGTCGATTCTTTATAAACGAACCATTTGAACCTTTTCATTTACGTTCTTCATATGAAGCGATTCTTTTAAAGAATCAGATCGTTCACAAACCTAAAGTCGCTAATTTTTTAACTTAAGAGGCTCCCTAAAACAGCATTTGGGTATGACTTAATCATACATTCACTATAATATAATATAAACATACAGAGGGTGTCAATTATGGAGGAGTGGAGCATCAGTAGGACTCTCTGTGCTGAATCGGTTCTTTTGACTGGCACTGTGATTCGTCTGAATAAAACTGCGTGTGAATAAATGTTTGATTCCTTTGATTCTCCACCAAAAGATTCTGAACCTTTCCATCATTCTCGAGATCCGATTCCAAAAGTAATGGAGTGTTATTAGGAATCATATTTGTGAATCTTTTTTATTTTCAACTACAACGTGAACTTTTATTATTTAGTTTACATTAAAAATGTTAGGAACATCAGCAACACGTTAGTTACACTTACACTACACTTATGTTACTGCAGCCATAAACACTTAATTTTTAAGTTAATAAGACAAAAATAAATGCAACATCCTCTGTTTTTAGACTTTCCTGTGTCCAGGAAAGGCCCAGCTTTACAAGTGACGGGTACAAAATGCTGAAACTGGAGACTCCTTCTATGAATGTTAAATAAACAGAAAACTTCACTATTTCACCTACAGGGTGTCCCAAAAGTCCCCATACATAGGGGACTATGTTTGCCAGCACCACATCGGTTGTGCCTTCATCAGTGGATGTTCATGGACTTCTCGGTTGGTCCACAACACTTCCAGTCTTTTTGAATTTGCTAATAAGTTTGGCAACAGTGTCGAGTGTGATGTGCTTGCCATGTTTCCTTTTAAAGTCCAACGCAACCTTGCAACAGCTTCCCGATCCAGCCATGAGAATGATTTCAACATGTTCCTCTTTTGTCAAAGGCATTCTTAAAGACTATCTGAAAAAATAAATAAATAAACTAAGTATGAAAAATTTTGGAAGTCATTTTGCTAAAAATGGTTACTTTCTCCTATGTGTAGAGACTTTCGGGACACACTGTGTTATAAATTTTTAATCAGTTTATTATTAGTCTTAGATTTAGTGGAATGTCCACTGTACAAGTCCCTGTGAACGAGCTGTTACTATAGAAACAATAGCATATTAGAACTAGTTAATATAAACCTGTATATAATGTAAATATAATGCATCAGTTGTAGACTTTGTAATGTTTGGACCTTTGGTTGCTTGTCTGAGCATTTTTTATAAATTAGAATTTGACCTACAGCATTTCTGGCCAAATTCTGTGCCTAAGTTGTTCAGTAAAAGCTTTGGAAGGAACAATTAAAGGGATTTTTTCATGCATTATTAGCTGTGTGTGTTTGCATTGGCCAGCGGACTGGAGCTGACGTGAGGAGCTGATGAGCTTGTTATGATTATCCTGGTTTTGGCTCTGCGATCGATGGCTCGAGTGCACCAGAAACAGAGGGGACGGGACACGTGTCGGGGAACACGTCGCTGTAATTTAAACAGCCCCTCAGGGTGCTGCCACACAAACCGAGTGCTGTGGTGAGTCACGGCCACGTTGACAAGCTGCCTGCTGGGAATGTTGATAATGAGTGGATTTACTTGCAGAAAACTTTCAGTCCCCCCCCCCATCCCAACCAGACTGTCTTTGTCTCTTTCCTTTTGCAGTTTGTGTATATAGGATATTACATTCTTAAACTACAGCGCTGTTGAATTCTGGATTCCGATTGGTCAGAAGGGTGTTGATTAATTTTCTATGACAGTAGTGCAGCTGCAAATCACAGGTTTATGTTAATGCGCCTGTTGTAATATGTTATCGTTTCCATAGTAACAACTATAGTAACATACACAGGGACTTGTATGGCAGACGCTCTACAAAATCAACGCAAGAAAAATGAAAAAGTGTTATTTATCAGGAAAAAAACGTATAATCATTGTTAAGGTGAAAGTTTCTGCAAGGACATGTTTGTTCATGGAAGGAGTCTCCAGTGTCAGTGCTCAGAGTTTATGCTTTGGCGTAAACAACTGTTTATAGCAGATATAACAGATGTTAACAAGAACTAACTTGTCTTTCGGATGTTTCACAACATTAAATGTAACTATAAATAGTCAAAAATACAATGTGTCATTTATTAATTTTTAAAAAATTGCAATATTAGGCAAATCGGTGTGATTTAAGAAGAACAAAACACTTCAGGACATGTTGTTATGGGAAAGTAACTAACCTTGTGGTGGTAATGATAAGTCTGGTTCATCACACCACCCACATCCTGTCATGTTTTATTTCTTATGCGGCTAAATAGCAAAGATAAACAGAATAAGTCAACAGTCTTTTATCCTGAGGTGAACATCAGTATTGTATCATGTTAAAGGAAAGCGTGATTAAAATTCCCCTCCAGTCCTGGCCTCACTAAGACTGAGGATTGTGTCTTATATCAAAGCATCGCAGCCTGAAGGTGAAGGAATGAGATAGTAATAGATTTATAACGTCTTTGAACTCGAGCTTTTTTTGTTCCTGGCAAAAATTCATACCTGACCACCGCGCTCGTGAGAGGAATTTCCAGTGTGGTTAAATCGTCACACGGCTCTTTGAAGTCGGAAGTTACGTGATCTTTATCGTAACCCACTGAACCGAGGAAAGTACATAGAGAACAAAGACACAAAGTATTACTGACACGTGTATATACGATATGCAGATATTGGAGCAAGAAAGATCACAGGAGTGTACAGCAGGAGAAAACGGTGTTGTTTTTACTCACCTGTTTTTATGCAAATTAGACATTTGCACATCCTGATGAACATTAAAAAGATTTTACCGCCAGCTGCATACAGATAAAGACAAAAAGCCAGACGGTCTTTGTGTGAACTGAAGATGCTCGGTCAGGTTGTAAAATTGATCCTAAACCATACATCAGGAGGAGTTGCGTGGAACTTCGGTTGCACCTCAGACACTTAAGGTATGTCGTAGCTGTTATTGAGTAAAGTGATTGTAGTTCAAAACTTTGTCATACAGAGTGACTAAGGGATGTAACGATCCGACAATTTGGATTTAAAAGGTAACGACTGAAATGAATCTATGATCAGACAAACAGGAAGAACTACACACATGAGAACCAAAAGTCTCCAACAGAACATAGTAGATGATCTCATAGATTCTCGCAGAACATCGTAGATGATGAGGAGCACCAGGTTTGTTCGGAATGACTATAATTGGACCACCTTAATAGCAGAGCTCATTCCCGGCTGGTTGTATTCCTGAAATTCCTGATGTGTGAGACATCTGCAGGAGCTCTTCCTAAAAAGGTCACACTAGTGCTGCATCTGCTCTGATTCAGACAGCGTGCCACCAAGAAGATCCAGGTGTACCCATTACAGCATGGCATCATTTTCCCGTAACTCCCCGCACCGCCATTCACAAAGGAGTGTTAAAGGGGATATTCAGCGTAGCAGAAGGTTCCGGGTCCTATTTCGTTTTTCTGGGATAGATGTCTCTACAATGAAAGAGAAAGAGTTCTGATGGTCAGTCTGTTGCTGCACAGTGACAAACCTTCAGTCAAAATGGACTCTCCTGTCACATTTAGTACTATTTAGGCCTCTGATGCACACAACGTTCTCACCTTACTGCTTTTGAGCATGAATCATTTTAAATCACTACTGACAACTTTGCCTTCTGACCAATCAGAATCCAGAATGCAACAGCTGGTTGGATTGGTAAGCCAATACGGAGTGTGTAGATAAGCAGGGAAATTGAGTACATTGTTCTTGCTATATGGTCAAGTGAGTTAAGAAATATCTATGAATCAGGAGAGGAAGTTGAAGAGGGAGTATTAAATACAAGATTAACATGTGCTGAAGTCTGCAATTTCCTGTTCTGCTTATGTTTAACCAAAATTTCTGAATGAGCTTAACTGTAAAATCTAAAATGAAAAGCTCATCTCTAAGCACTTCTTTCTGTTAAACGGAAATGGCTGAGACATGATAGAGAGCTCTGGTGATTACTGGACTTCCCGAGCAGACCGGATCTAAACCCTGCCAGAATATTTTTGTAGCAGGTCTGGTGTGTTTAAAAGTGAAGGATACCAGATATGCTTCATTTACAGTAGGTAGTCAGCAACAAGTAAATTCACACAGACACAAACACTGGCATTTTCACACACTGCACTATTCTGGCACTGGAGCACTGTCACCTTAATGTAATTCATTAATTTTCATTTTCTGAAGAACACAATATTACTAAACTTTTTAGATACCTAAAATAGTTAGAATATGAAATATGCTATGGGAATAGTTGCTATAAAGCTAGACCTGAACTAGCCTTGAGTCACTTTGCTCACTCGGCAAACAGTGGCATTTAAAACCGCAACAACAAGACAATGTATCATAAATTAAAAAATTGCAACTTGTCAGGTTACAGAGAAACGGCAAAGCGTAAACTTCTCTATCCTGAAGATGTTGGAAAAACTTAGTTACAGCTTTACCTCTGACTGTTCCAAAGCGCTTACAGTGGAGACTCCTTCCATAAATGTTAAATAAATGCCTCCTTACAGAAAAATACACCATATCTACTACTGCGCTTTTTTTTTAAATCTGAATGAGCTGTTACTATAGAAACGATAACATATTAGAGCTCAAGTGCATTAATATAAACCTGTCAATACAAAACACTGCCAAACCTACAGCGGAAAACACGAAGGCATCTATTATGGCTCTTCAGATATGCAAGTCGACTCATTTGTGAACGACACAACATGAATCTACAATATGGCGTTTTCAAACTCGAGAGCATTACAAAAAAGTTGTAATTATTGTCGTAATCAGTAGTTATATATCTAACTGGTCAATTAAGATCTCTTCACTGGTGGCTTTCCAGTCATAGAGAGAGTAGAGAGGAGCCAATACGTTGTGTAGATGGGTTACAGTCAGTGCATGTACACCTACAAAGTTTCATATATGAAAAATTGACCTGATAACCTAGCTAGAGTATAGCTACAAGGTAAAATATTATAATGTTATTGGAAAGATAAATCAAGCTGCCTTTACACTGTACATGATTTTGCTGTCACAGAAAAAAAATCACATATTGTAAAAGAATTACTTGGTCATGAGTAGAATGCATAATGTGACAAAATAGATGATGAGAAAAGAAAAGCCAGCGATAGTATGATGCCAAATTCTCAGGACAGCC
This sequence comes from Pangasius krempfi, assembly GCA_037576825.1. Lineage (NCBI taxonomy): Eukaryota > Metazoa > Chordata > Actinopteri > Siluriformes > Pangasiidae > Pangasius > Pangasius krempfi. The sequence continues at coordinate 23,464,182 of CM074977.1, forward strand.
ACAAATACAGTAACAGCGATGATGAAATTTAAACAAAAGATGTTAATGGAGAGAAAAATATCCTTGTTACCTGAAGCTCACGTTGAAGAATATCTGTGTTTATGTCTGCCCTTTTTCTGCATGGTCATGCTGAATAAAGACGTAAGCAGAACGTGATAATAATCACTCTCTAATCGGAGGTCTACCGTTAGAGGATCTTCATCGTATAATCTGTTTGGCAATTTTATTGGGATTATTGTGTACAGTGTAACAAGTAGTAATCTTGAAAGACTGCAGAAAACTTGTTTAAGAGGAAAGCCTTTGAGAAAGGAATGTGCTTTTAGGCGTCTAAGTTTATTTTCTTCCATCCTGTAAAAACAGACGGAGGTGAGAACACATTAACCTTAAGCGTGACATTTGGACATATGAGAGCACAAACAGTGACCCCGTCCACGCCAACCTCCACCTCAATTCTGCTTAAAAATAAGTGTCGTTTTTGCCTGCTCTATCTTGCGGCTTGTGCTTTTGTCACTCTTGGAATGCTGAAAGCCGGATTATTCGAGCTGCAACAATAACCAGAACTATTTGTTTGTTCCCTGTCTGGTTTTAAACACCAACATTGTTAGTGTTTGGTGTCAGAAGAGAATTAAGACACCTTTTTTTCCCTCGGCGTCAGATGTCGGATGGGAATCTGACTCATGTTCTTTCCACGTCTCTGCTGGCTCTTGGTTTTTTTTTTCAGACTAGACTTCATGACACTGTGCCATCTCTATCTGACCTAAACATGGATGTGCTGTTACTTTTAAGTTTTAAAAATTAAGAGCAAGATTAAGAAAAGCACCAAAGGAGCCATTAAGGTTAAGGAGCTTGGGAATTTTTTTTTCTTTTAGTATTTTGCATAAATACTAATACAATGAAACTAGCTGTATCTGTTTACTGCTTTAAATATCCGTATCTGGATTCGGATTTAAACCTGAAATGGGCGTGGCTGAAATGGAAATAAAATATGTACCCTACCACTAATGGGCTCTGAAAACACTGGAAACACTGGAAGAAAATGGAAGATGGAGAATTGTGAGTAGTGTCAGTGTGATCTGTGAATTCTGACTCTGACAGTTCCTCAGCCTCAACTACATCACTCCAGTACATAACTGGTCTCAACTAGAGCAGGACTGTGTTTTTAATCCTACTTAGATATTAGTTATTATTTTTGCTTGTGCCTTCCAGCAATATTGTTTTTAACAAATATAGTTGTTTATATTCCCAAAACAGAAACAAACTAGTAGCCTAATTTAAATCACTGAGACCCTGAGCAGGCAGTAACTAAGGATGATGTAAATGCAATGCGCAGCTTCATATCTGACCGCTCACATTTCTCGTTGTGTCCTACAGGATCCCAGGCCCAGTCCACACCTCTAGTCACCCTGTGAAACTTTCTGGCAAGCTTTCAAAAAAAAAAAAAAAAGTAATTCCTCCTTTTTGTAGCCATTTCGAACACATTATCTGTTCATTCTGAATAATGTATTCGTATTCTGTTTCATCTCTACTAAATACAAACCCTGAAACAGCTGTGCACCTACTCTTTCATTTTACCTGGAAAGCCCCTACCTAGTGCCCTAGAGTTGTGACAGGGTAATAGGGAAGAGCAGATGGAAAGGAGAGCTGCACCTGTGTTTACTTGTGCAACATTACAGGCCATTCTGGATGATTGGCTGCATGGGGAGCCTCTTGAATTACACACTTAACCCTGCTGATTTTAGGCCAGGCGCGGTAAGTCAGTGGGATTTCACATGCCACGGAGGTCTTAGGCTCTGCTGCGTCTTAATAACACAACACTCTGTGTATCGTGCACCTTCTGGACCTGAACAGAGATGACTTTAATTTAATAGCGTGTGTGCGGCCTTTGTTTTGCCGGGTTTTGACTGGCACACACCTGCAGGGCTGATATGAGGAGAAAGAGAAAGGCAGAGAGGGAGAATTTGAGAACTGACAGAGTGAGATGGTTAGATATTACACACACACACACACCATCCTTTGTAGCCCTTCTGTGGAAACTATGATAATGAGCACACTCTGACTTGGACACAACTCACCTGCAAATGTCTTTCTGCTAGGTCATGGCATGGTGCTTTATAGTTTACTGTAATCCACAAACTAGCATTAAAGTAAACATACTAACTGACAAACTGAGTAAATACGCTAAGCATTTAGTTACACTAAATGAGCTTAATAGCAAACTAGTATGTAAACTAGTATGATATCAGATAGACTACCCCTTGAACTATCATTACATTAAAAAGGTTAAATACCAAGTTAGAATGACGATAAACAGGCTAGAAAGAAAAGTAGCATTAAGATAAATGAACTAGTATAAAAATAAACACTAATCCACAAACTAGCTTTATAATTGTCAAGGTAAGCCAAAGCTAGCATTACAGTAAAAAGTCTAAACTATGAACTAGCATTATAGTAAACCGGCTATAAAACAAGTTACTAGTACATTTAATGGGATAAATGTGGTGCTAGTTTTATAGTAAACAGGCTAACCCATGAACTAGCATTATAGTAAGCAGGCTAACCCATGAACTAGCATTATAGTAAACCGGTAAATAATAAACTAGCTTTATAGTAAACAGTCTAAATATGGAATCATCATTGTAAACAGATGATATAAAAAGCCACTGTTACATTTAATTTGATAAATATATATAGCTTTATAGTAAACAGGCTTAAAAAACCAAGCTATTGCTATGTTAAACAGTGTAAATATGGAGCTATAATTATAGTACACAGTCTAAATATAGAACCATCATTACAGTAAACAAGTTCATCCATGAACTTGCAGAGAAAACTGTCTAAACCATAGACTAGCATTGTCGTAGCCAGGCTAATAAGAAACTACCATTATAGTCCAAAAGTGGAACTATAATTATTGTTAACAGTTTAAATATATAACTAGCACTGTAATAAACAGGCTTATCCATGAATTATCATTGTAGCAAAACAGTTAAAATTAGCATTGTATTAGGCTAAATATGGAACGAGTGCTATAATAAACAGGCTGAAAATGGGGTAGGAATGAAATGGTAAGCATGGTAAGTAAACTAAAACCATTTATCTTAAGTGAACTGCCCATTTTAACTTCCTAACAGAATTTGAAAATGTCAACACTTTTTACAATGTTAGCACCTAGATTAGCCAGTTAAACATCTTCTCTGTCACTGTTCAGTGACGAGCCTGAAAAACAATATCATTTTGTGTACATTCTCATTCTCATGTGACACACACACAGACACCCACAAACACACTGATACACTGCCATCTGTAAATCGTGACTGAGTGTGAATGTGTGTTTTGATGTGTGCATGTGTCCAGGCAAAGTTTCCCCTGCCAGGGTCCTCTGACTGAAGCTTTTCTCCACTGCTTTCCATCTGTGTGTTTGTGTGTTTCCAGTCATCAGTAGAGCGCCTGTAGTCTCGGAAATCTTTTCTACTGACGCAGTCTAGCCGGAATAAAGCAGGCCTTGACAGTCGCATGTGGTTCACACTCCGGCTCTATTCCTCACTCCCTCTGGACCTTCGTGTGTAAAGAGCCTCAGAAGCTCTAATTGATTTCAAGCCTTAAGTAAAACAGAAACTACAATACAAGGGCAAAATTGAATGTTGCTTGATGTGGGTGAGAAATTTCTGTTAAGTTTTCCCTCAATAACACCACTTTTCTGAAATAACTGATCAAACTATAGTACCTTGAGGACCTTATCTTAGTTAAGATATTGTACATTATGTAATTACTGGTATAATCACCTTATTTAACATCTTGTTTTATTAAATATTTTATTTTAGGACTTACCAAGCTAGAAAAAAAATTTAACTATGCTTATTAGGTTTATTTTATAGAGCTATTATAAATAGCTGATAAACTCTAATAGCAGCTCATTTGTGTTAGTTACCTACATTTAATACCTTATTTTATGGCACTATTAGTTAACTAACTTTGTATTATTTTATTTATTTATTTATTTATTTTGCTGATGACCTCCAGTAGCAACTTGTCTGTTAAGGCGCTTAATAAAATACTTTGTCACAGCGCTATTAGCTAGCTACCTTTTCATTTTTAGCTAACAAACAACTAATGCTAATCAACTAGCTACATTTAATGCTTTATTTTATGAAGAGATTACTTAGCTACCTTTTTATTTGTTATGCTAGCCTGTTAGATACGTTGCTAATCCTATTCCCTGAGGAGATATTTGGCTAAGTAAAACATTCACAAATTATTAAATTGTTTTTTCTTTTCTTTTTCTGAACATCCTGAAGCAGCCATCTGTCCAGTTTGTAAAGTTGGTGTTTATTGGTCAGTGTATTTTTGGGTTTATGTGGCTCTATCTTTGACAACAACCTCCTCTTCATAACCTTTCCATTAACTACCTGTTTGTGCTAAAGGTGTCGTCTAAAACAAACACCCACTGAATACTTCTGTCCACAAAGGTCAAGTAATTGTTCTAAACGCTAGAAACAGAAGCATTGTCCATTAGCATGCGGGATCCACTGATCCGAGGCTGCATGGAGCCATTGTTCTGGTGTGCTACTGTGTAATTGTTCAAACGCAACACGGCGTTAGCACTGAGGCTGCACTAATCCCACACACGGTTCTCCCACAAGCCCTCCACGCCCTTCCACTGCTTATTTCTGGGACCTGTCTCCGGAGGCCACGGCTGCTTTTAGGAACGTGAATAAATAAAGTAGACAACCAGGGTGTTGCTTTCCTGAGAGGCCCATCACGGGTGTGGGCGATGTTTTTTAATTTTATTTTTCCTCTGGAAAATGATTGGAGACAGGATAACTACCAGGGTCAAAGCACGGCCTATTTTAGTGTTGTCTGAAGCTGAATGGACGTGCTTACATGTTTACCATACATGCACAGTTTTCAGTTTGTCCCTAGAACCCAGAGCATACAACAGAGGGTAGAACCTTTTTAGGAACCCTTTTTTGAAAGCCTAAACTTTCCAAAAACCCCTTAAGGAACCCTTTTTTTCCTGAGGGTTTATCAGTTAGCACATCTCATAACTGTGTGTCTCTCAACCATGAAAAGAATGTAGGTTTGACTACAATTTGCATAATTTCTGCATGCTTTGATGAGCAGGGTTCTTTAAGGTTTCATTGGATAATTAAGGGTTTCCAAAAAAGGGTTCTCCTTGAAACATTTTGTTGTGCATAGAACCTCAAAAGGTAGCACTGGCAGTATTTTAGTAACGTGCAGTCTGATATACTGTAAAGTTCTAACATAGGAATTACAGGAACGTGTTCTAACGCATTATTGTTTCCATAGTAACAGCTCAATTACAGAACGAATAATGAATTATTCAACAAAGCAAAACATGTACTTGTAAATATGGTGAACCTTTTTTTGGTAAGGAGATGTTTATTTAACATTTTTGGAAGGAATCTCCAGTGTCAGGATTTCGTAACAATCTGAGGTAAAGTTGTAACTTTTCTGTCATCTTCACAACAGAGTAGTTTATGTTTACACTTTTTTTTTTTACCATAATCACTGATTATTGTCCTATAACCGCACACCCCAAAGTGTGGTATTCCATTTTTCCTTGCTCTAATAGGAATAACGAATAAGTCCTGTTCATATGATGAGCCTAATATGATGAGCTCCCTGATCTGTACATGCATGGGCTCATTAGCCCACATGAGATCACATTCCCTGTGGAACTCTCTGACATGAATTACGTTCTCTTCCTGTGGCTACAGCCAGGGCAGAACACATGTTAGTGAAAAATGCATGAGTTGAGTAATGTCTGACACTAAGTGGCCATCATTCAAATACCGGCCATCCGTCATGCTGCCTGTTCCACACTCTGCATGCTCTCCGCATGTGCAGTGCAGTGTCAGGTGAACACAGGCATTGAAATATTCAGGGTTATGTGAGACAGTCTGGAAATAGCACTGCCGTGACTGTGGACCTTAAACGTCTAGTCCGCTCGGCTCCGCTTGAAAGCAGCGAGGACATTTCCCGGTCATGGCCGTCCCTGGTGCACGATGTGTTCATACCTGCGGGTACGAGCTGCTGGTGAAATATGAGAAAAGCTGAGATAATGACTCACATCAGTGCTTGGAGCCCACCCGGATTAGCTCCAGGGAGGGAAAGGTCACGCTCGAGGCTGCTGTTGCTATATTTGGCGCAATCGTGCTTCATCCTGTGCTGTTGTATTGTTAGTTGTGGAGCACTGGAGGGTCGTGCCGTGTGAATAAGCCATGAGAATTCCTGGTTGAGAGATAAAACTGGCAAAAAAACAGTGATAGCAGATTGTTGTTGGGGTTTAACTTTGTATGGTTCATTGTACTTCAGATGTAGAATCTAGTTTTGTGCAAAAGTTTGTAAAGATTTAAAAGGTACTCTACATGCAAAAGTAAAAGATACTTACCAAAAGCTACAAAATACGTGCCTTCACCACAGCAACAATGAAAGGTTCTCCTTAGTAACGTTTTCTTTTTTTTCAAATCAGTGCACTTAAATTTATTTATTTATTTATAAATAAATGCCTATATTTTAAAGAAACATTATCTAATAACTTTCCTTTGGTGTTGCGCATTTCAGTATCTTTCTTTCCAGTGAAGGGGCTTGGCCTCTGAGGGCATCTTAAGAAGCACTTTGGATCGTCTGGGAAGGAGACAGACTTTGAGATCTTTCCAGATGAAGTACTGAGGCACTAGCAGCTAGTGTGAACTCAATAATGCATTTTTGTTACTGGGTGACACATCGAGCCATGGTGTGACACGAATAGCCTTGGGGGCATTAAGCTTCCTGTCTGACGTCTGGTGGACTGGACATCATGTCCCAGTGCCAGAGACTGTAAAAAAAAAAAAAAATCCCATCCAGAGATCTGGGCTTGGTGATAGTAATATGGAAGGACAGAATTATACCTGTCTGGCTGGACCACACTGTCCCGATTGGCAGTAACACTGATGATTTAACATCCTGATATTCATAAGCATGACACAAACTCTGGTGAAGTCTTTGTTACGTTGGATCGACAACTCGAGGGCCAGGTTGCCAGTTTACTCTCACCATCCAGCAAGAAACTAATCTTTCAGAAGACAATCTTGAAGCATCTACCTGGACTAAGGGGTATAACAACTATGAATACATTTTGTATGTTCTATACAGATATATAAGAAGAATTTTTTTCCAGTGTTTCTGGGGCTATAATGGTAGGGTTCATATTTAATAAAAAAAAAAAAAATCCAGTTTAAGCCACACCTACTTCGGGTTTAAATCGGAATACAGATATAAATATGGATATTTGGAGCACTAAACAGATACTGCTAGAGATAATGTCATTGCATTACACCCCTAGTCTCCCCTAGAGCAAAAATGTTGGTTTTTTTTAAGCTGGTGTCCTTTGAAGACACGCTCGAGGGACATCTGGGTGAAGTCGGCAGGATAAAAGCCTGCGTTTTCCTTGCGCTGTCAAATCAAGGGGAAAGCATCAAGCAATCAACTTCAAGAACAGTCAGGTTGAGTAGTTCATTCCAGGGCTTTCATTGGTGTAACACAATGAAAATGGGCGTCGTTTATTTCTGATGTGCCTCGTCTAATAAAGGCCGGGTATAGCCACGTCTAGACGTGTTTACAAGTGAATGATATAAATGTCATTTTTTTTAAGTGGCAATAAAATGTTCATGCTGTAGGATTCAGGAAGCATGTAAAGAAGATTTAAATCACGCAATATTTTTTACAAAGTGGTTCTCAAAGAGGGATCCGTGATTTTTCTTCATTTAGTTACTGCAGTGGAAAGTTGTTATATTTATTATTGAGGTCTTAGAGTTATTTGCCTGTTTGACTGGCTGGTTGAATTAAATGGGTTTAATCCAAACCCCAATAACTCAATAACAAAAAACAAGTAGGCCTACAGTATAAATCAACTTGGATCTAATGTATTCTGTCAGTGGAAAATTCAGGAATAGAAAGCTCTATGGCTCTAACAAGTATACAAAATATTATTCATAAAATAACTCTGTACACGATCCATGGAATTTATTTTACATATAAAGGGGCCCCTGCTTTAGAGACTTCATTATGATTAACGATTGAGAAGCTTTTTAATTTTTGCAACTCCAGTCTCATTTTTATGTATAACCAGATACCATATTGCTCACACGTTCTCCTATTACAAAGGGCTTTAGGCAGGAAAGAGCAGCCTATAACACAGTTCACCACAGCTGTAGCCTGGATTAGCGCTCTCTGATCTCGAGAGATGTTAACCAAGAGAAGGGTAGGGGGTGGTATTTGGTTGGGGAATTTTCATGAAAATTTAAGACACCTCGTTTAATGAACATCAGACAGAGGAGTGTGGACACAACAACAGCCAGACCACATCAGACAAACAGGGGCCCAGGGAGCGGTTTGCCTAAGCTGTCAGCTACCACAGCAGTTCTTAGCAAATAGGAAAGTGAATCTCAATGACTAAACTCCATCTTGCAAACCAGCCGATCTAGAGTGTTGTAGTATCAGCTAAATTGTCTGTCAGGCTGTCAGGTCTTCAAGAATATTGCATGTCTTGTAAGACACCAAGTTCTGTAGAATGTTTTTTTTTTTTTTTTTTTTTAACTTTTGAGCTATAAGCTTCATAGCATATTTTGATAATAATCTTCAATATTCTTAACACCTACTGTAGAGGTTTCCCTTCAAGGTTTCTTCCTCATGTTGTCTCAGGGAGTTTACCACTGTCACCTCTGGCTTGCTCATTTGGGATCTGAAGTTCTGCATTTTTTCTGGATTCATAGCTGCTTTCCACAAGAGTTCAGTACTTTTGGTGAAGTGTGAAAGCTGTTTTTGAACTCAGGAGCAGTCCAGAGAACCAATCCCTGGTCCTCTTGAAAATGGTGGTCTGGAGCTTGCTTCAACCTAACCATGATGCAGTCTGCATTAGGTGTAGAAACTATCTGCTCTCAACGGATGAGTCTAGTGCTTAGTATTTTGCACAAAGTGAAGGTTGGAATTGCACAATCAATCCGAGGTACAGAAGGAATTCTTCTATGTGAAAGCAAACCTGCAATTATGAGCCCCAAGTTGTAAAACCGCCCTAAATCTACATCTGAATTTCTGTAAAGCTGCCTAGTATCTATTGTTAAAACGCTATACAAATACATTTTAATTGAATTGAACCTGTCAACTTGTTTGCTTTTTTCTTAATGGGCACCCAACAACTGAACCCATAATGACTACAGTTGTCTACAGCAAGTAAACTGTAAACTTTCTCTGACTTTCTTGTTCTTGTCGTCTGCTCTGTTTGTCATTCCTGAGGCCAAGAATTTGGTATCCACTGTTTTTTTTCTCCTGACCCTAACTGACCAGGCCTGTCTCCAACCCCGTCCTGTCTGTGGGTCACAGCCAGATGGTGCAACAAAGTTTAGCCACAAGGAATATTTCTTTTTCCTGCAAACATCTCCATGAATGTTCTCTTTGTGACTATACACCACTCAATGCATCCTGGCATTCAGTATCTACTATCCCTTTGTAACAAACCAGGCTCAGCAGAGTAGATAGGATCCATGTGCAAAGTTTATTAAAACACAATCCAAGTTAGCAAAGTTCGAACACAGTGTAGACATCACATCAAAATCACAAGGAAAATCTAAAGACTAAAGAATAGTCAAAAAGGCATATCAAAACTGTCAAGGCACGGATAAGGCAAACAGGGAAACAAAGCTCAGAACTTATGCAAGAGAATGGAAAGACTTCGTGGTAAACATGTGCTTATATATGAAATAAGCAGGAAATAGAGAGAAAACTGAAAATGATCAAATGACCACTACCCACCTCTGCTGGTGGGAGATGGGTCACAACATTTCAAGGTATGCAACTGGACACCCCTGTTCTCTCATACCTTTTCTGTAAGAGCATGCAGTAAATTACAACACAAAACCTTATGGCAAAATACTTCTCATGTTCCAATCCCAGCTATAGTTTCCTTTCTTTCCACAATTCATTATTTTTTAGACTATGTTCTTTTTTTATGAAATATTTGGTATGTTCAATCCAATTAAATTTTATTTGTATAGTGCTTTTAACAATGGACATTGTCACAAAGCAGCTTTACAGCAATATATATGTAACAGCCAAAGGAGAACAATTGACGTTGAAATCTCTCTCCTCTTGTTTCAACAATAAAAGCCAAATTATTTTGTGGTGTGGCCTTCACTCATGACTAACTCTGAACGATTTGATGCATAGTTTTCCAAAAAAAAAAAGAGCTGTAATAGCTGTGCATTTACGCGGTGCAACCTTCAGGGCTTTAACTGCCTCTTGTCTCACACAACCTTGATATAAATGGTTGCGACCTTCAGCTCTGTCAGTAGGTTTTGCAAGTGCTTGCAATCTAATATAATCCTTGCTCAGTATTTATGCAGAATGGGATCTGAGGACGTACGTTAGCGTCCCCTGTGGTCCATTTGGTCATTTGGAAAACAATGCCTTTATTTGCATCCTGTGTTTCTTCCAGCAATGCAGGAATGTCAGTTAAGCTTGTTCTATTTTAACTCATTCCCAGCCAGTTCCCACTGGTCTTTACTGCAGTGACAAACATGTACATAGTTTCCTGTCATGCATAAAGACTGTCATGCAACTGCTGATGAGGCAGCATCTCGGAGCAGCTCAGCAATTCTTGGACAAAATTATGCACTTGCATTTGTTGCCTTCAGGAGTCTTTGTTTCAACTGGCCTGAATTAACTATCCAGATAATTATCAATGATCTGTATGAAATGTGTCAGAGCAGGCAAAATAAACAAAATAATAATTCTGTGCGGTGTGTTTGCCAATACGATGAACATCTAAATATTTCACAGAGTTAAGAAAGTTTACAAAAAAACCCAGTATAAAATATGAATCATTGTGTATTCTGTGAATAGTGAACATTCCAGAAAGGCAATCTAATCGAAGAAGCGCCAGCCAAACACACATTCATGGGCAATCTTCAGCACACAATTACACAGTTAGGGATGTAACACACAGACACTCTATCAGCTCCAAATATTAAAAAAAAAAAAGCCCTGTGAACTTTCATGGCAAGCTTTCTAAAAACACTATTCCTATCTGTATTTGTATCTGTTTAGAACACATTATCTGTTCATTATGAATTATTTATTTGTATTCAGTTACATCCTTATTATATATTTATACACACCATCACACACAACATAATCTCTATTCAAAAGTTCTTAAACACACAAACCTATTCAATGTTATTAAAAACAGTGTTGTTAAACACTGAACTTATAAATGGGAACCTTCTTCAGTTACATGGCCAATAATTGTAATTTTGGTTTTGTTTCTTGATTTCTTCCAGGATGATTTTTAATATTTTTCTTAGAATATATTTTCCTCAATTGACAGTTAAATTTCTTGCATATTTCCATTCTCAATGGTGCCAATACTTCTGAGCTCACTGACAGCAGCATTGGAAACAACTATCTTTCCCATCCAATGATAGTCTGGCCATTGGCCCTGTCTAAGACCCCCAGCCATACTTAGCATAAGTTTGGTTTAAACCTCTTTGCATTTGGGCTGCACAGAAGATTTCTACTAAGGAGATACAGTAGAATCTTTGTAGAAGTTTTTTTTTAATTTTTTTATGAGAGTCAGACACATCATGGATCCTCTCTAATGCTTAGGCAAGCTCATGTGGCAGCCAGAAAATATCTTAGCTCCTGAATCTTTAACAAGAGCAGAGTGTTTTTACTGTGTAACAATGGTAAATGTTAGTCTTTGTGAAGCCGTCTCTTTTCAGAGCTCTTGCATTCCTCCTGTATCAGAGTGAGCAGGAAACAAAGTGGGGTTGTTTGTCTCGAAGCACCAGTGCATTCCTCTAATTCCTCCTCCCAGCTTTTTGGATGGGAATCAGCTGGTTGCTTGTGTGGACTGAACTTTTCCCTGCTTTCCTCGTTGCCCACAGACGAAGACGGGAAGGAGGAGTGAAAGGGACTCACAAAAGAAAGGCAGTTAAAATGTATCAGTCTGTTTGCTCTGTAAATCAAGAGAGTGTGCATGAGTTAGTTCAGGGATTTATTAGATCCTTATTAAACATTGCTTGTGGCATTGTATCCCAACCTCCTTTCAGAAACAGAACAGAAAAAATCTCTATGTGCTAGGAGATAGTCTGTATGATAGCCTGTACAATGTGAAATGTCCTCATGATGGTATTTTCTTGACATCAGATAGTATGCAAAAGGTAATACTTATGTGGAACACTCTTCTCAGGGCAGAAACAACCATAAAATCAAGGGTTTGTCTAGTTTCACCATGCCTAGTGTTCTTGTGCTGGCACAGTGGTATAGCGGGTAGTACTGCTGCCTTACAGCTACAGGGTCCTGGGTTTGATCCTGAGCTCAGGGTACTGACCTTGTGGATTTTTGCTAATTCTCCCCATGTCCAGGTACGGTTCCTCCAGGTTCTCTGGTTTCCTCCCAATCCTCTAAATTGCCCCTAGGTGTGACTGGCATCACATCCAGGTTGTATTGCCGCCTTGTAGCCAGTGTTTCCAAGGTAGACTCTGGATCCACCATGATCCTGACCAGGAAAACATGCTTACTGATGATGAATGAATGAAAGGTAACCGTTGGTTCTAAAGAGTAGACCTTCTTTACAAAGTGATATCAAAGCAGTGACACCAAATGTACTCAGAGAGGACCGTCCCCTGGTTGTTTCTCTTCTGAAGCATCAATATTTCTAGTTGATGCCACTTTTCTCCAAAGCACAGGTTCCTAACTCTTGTCCCAGAGTACCCCCTGTACATTTTAATGCTTTCCAAGCTCCCACATACCTGATTCGACCACCAGCTAATTAACAGTTCTTCATGAGTTGAAGTGGATGTGTTAGAGCAGTAAGAACCCTAAAATTTTCAGGACAGGGGATACTCCAGGACTAGGGTTGGAAACCTGTGATCCAATGGAAGAAGAAAGCCTGAATGATAGCTTTCACCATAATTTTCAGGACAGTCCCATATACACCCACCCTCAAAGGCTGTTGAACTTAAAATGTGCATCAAAGAAGTTCTCAAGTCAATCACTGTCCTTGGTTTATTTAAATAGTCATCCAAGAACCCAAGGTTCTACCTCTATTAACCACAATATGCAGTTGTAGCACAGACCTGGCCATAATTCAGTTGTCTTTTTGATGGCTCCTTTCCAAAGTGATGCCAAAGCATGACAGCTTATACTGTACTTTAATTAACCAAATGAGGACAATCCCATATACACTCACACTCAAGGGCTGTGGAACTTCAAATGTACACCAATGAAGTTCTCTAGTCAATCCCTGCCCCCACTTTATTTAAATGGTTATCCAAGACTTTAAGTCTCCGTCTCCATTAATCATAATCTGCGGCTGAAGCATGGTCCTTCTCTTAATGCCAAAGCATTATAGCTTATACCTTAATTTACCCACTGAGGACAGGCCCACGTACACACTCCAGGGCTGTGGGACTTCAAACAAATTCTCAAGTCGCTCACTGTCCTCACTTTATTTAAACCTGAGAAGTCTCCATCTCCATTAACCACAATCTTTGCTTTGTTCCATTTTAACACAGTAAAAATTTCAAAACCTGAAACCACCCGCTGCATTGTGAGCCTGCAGCTTAGTCAAAGTGACGCTGTTGCCAAAACTGTCAAGATTTCATTACCGCTGTTCTCCAGAAGCTCTCATGATGAAAGAAGAACCCTGACCTCAGGAGGAGGAGGGGGATGATGTTCACTGAGGCTTGGAGGAGTTTTATTATTTAAACTTTGATGGTTTCATTATCTTTCAGCCATTTGCATTGTTTGGCGGCAACCCTGAGATGAAGGGCGAGAAGTTGTAGCGTGACTGAGACGCTCTGAAACTCTGTGAATCAAAGCTTTAACTGTTACAACGTAACCCGAGCTGCATGTCGACTCTCCATTGTCTCTCAATTATGCTATTATATGACACCTTTTTTTTTTCAAAGCCAACATTGCCTACATGAAGGGTTGTACAATCTAGCATGATGCTTTTTTTTTGGAACTGCATGCTTAAGAACTGCAAAAAATTTCCTGGGAGCATTTGGTATTTGAATTTAAACAAAATCATGTAAAGTAGGTATTTTATAGTAAGTTTTCCCACCAAATAAAAATAGCATGCTCTTTTCACCAAATTTTAGAGCTGTTTCAGGAAATAAAATGTGGCTCTGTCCTTTAGAGTCAAGGCAGCCTGATAATCCTATGTGTGCATTTAAAGTGTGATACGTCACAGTTTAGAGCTATCTAAATTTTAATGTAGAACTGGATTCATTTTGATTTGTTTTTGCTGTTTATCACAGATAAGGGTAGGCAATATGATAAAAAGATCATTTTGCAAATCTCTAAGGTATTTCTACGAAACACGATGAGTATCACCATATATAGGTTTAATCTAAGTACAATATTTTAACATTATATCAGCTACTTCCAGTCAGTATGAAACTATTAAAAAATAATAAAAAAGTTATATTGATAGCTCTGAAAAGCTTATTAGGTCATAATTTGTCATGATATTGATATTATACCTTCATATCACCGAGCCCTAGACTCAGGCATGTTGTAAAAATGCCTTGTATTAAAACTATATATTACAGAAAACCAATAGTTTTCTTCACCAGTAATATTACTTTGTATTATTGTATTGTATTATTATGATTGTCTAGGCCATTAGGGTTTTTCCTACTGTAGGGTCCATACCTTGAGGGTTTCACACTCCCAGACTTCATCAAACCATAGTCAATGTTTTCTCCTGGTAACCTCAAGGTTACACCAATATTACATAATGTTGTTGCCTGTCCATTTTTTTTTAACAAACATCTTCCACACGGGTGTGACTTGTTTGGACTCATTTCGCTTTTCACTTATCACCCTGCCTAGACGTTTGGCCTTGCATGATGTTCCTCAGTAATGAAAACCCACGTATCTGGTATTCAATGGCTTCACCATGGAAAAGTTAGCTCATCTCCAGACACTGAGGAGTATCCCACCCACTCTCTTCTCTCTCAGTAAGCCAACCAGCTGTCAGTATTATAGATTACAAGCTAACACTAGATGGGAAAGTTGTTCACTCCTGGTCTTATAGGTGTGGATCATTTCTTCCAACCACTGATCACAAGACTAGGGATGTATTGATGTATGCCATTTTTTTTTCAGAACGAGTATAATTCCAAGTGCATGCTTTTTGGTACCCATCGATACGGATAATTAAATGAGTAACCTACTTACCTGTTGGTGTGCTGCTAGCAATGAGCTCCTCATTATTAAGATGCTGAAGATTGTTTAAGCTTATTTAAGATTTAAGATGCCGTTTAAACAGTATCTTTCATAGAGAGTTCAAGGTCACCTGACCTTAGTGCACAGAGAAGTACAGCAAGTATGGTCATTAAATATGCACACAATGTGCTGTATATTGCAAAGTTTAGAGAAAAGTGCTCAGT
This sequence comes from Pangasius krempfi, assembly GCA_037576825.1. NCBI lineage: Eukaryota > Metazoa > Chordata > Actinopteri > Siluriformes > Pangasiidae > Pangasius > Pangasius krempfi. The sequence continues at coordinate 23,479,640 of CM074977.1, forward strand.
GCTCACCAATCTGAAGTGTTCTCTTTCTCTCACATGGGTGTGGAGCAGTGAAGCGAGCGTGCAGAGAAACTCTCGCATGTGAGAGACAGAGCTGATACGCCCTCTCACTCTCTATTAAACATACTGTTTAAATATCATAAGATGTTTTATCAGGATACTTCTATTGTAGGAAGATGCTGTACTTCCTCCTGGATATTTATCTATTATCATAGTTTGCTTTGATTACCATTAATAGTAGAATACATCCAGAATTCATGTCATTTCTTCATTAGCGTGGCTTACGTCACATACTATCACATAGCATGGAATGTTGGTATCAACAAGATTCCATTACCATAATCACTCACAAAAATGACGCTTTCGGTTTCAACCAATCAGATGTGAAGGTCATATCTGTTCCGCACAGATTGTCAGATTGGGTTCGCACTTCCTCTCCTAAAATGGAAGACATATTAATCTTTCCAAAGACGCAACAAGCAGCTGAGGAATGTTCTGGTTCCCACAGGCTGTGTGGCTGTATTTTATCATACATGGCGTGAGGGTGTAGGGAATTCTCACACTGTCTGGGGAATTCTGGGTTCTTCTGAAGGAAGGATACTCCAATACCTGCCTACTTGGATGGTACTTCAGTATTCAATTTTATATTGTAAACAACCGTATAAATCACTGTAGAGTTGCCAGGTAGTTACTTTACTTAATATTTACAGCCTTCCTACTTGTTTACATTCCAAACTGTATTTCTACAGGTAATGGTATGTTAGCATAAAAAAAAAAAAAAAATCAACACTGCAATTTCATACTAGTTATTCTGAAGTTAACCTTATTGCCAAATGTACATCTTAAAATATGTTACTGATGAAGAAATCAAATAAAATGTGTTACCAAATAAGTCACTTAACTACAGTAGCTAAGTATATAGCTAGCTAAGTATTAGAGTGTTGACAGGGCTAGCTGTTAAAGATAGTCCAGCTTATTATCCATTTTTTTTTTAAAATGAAAAGTTTATTAAAACTTGTATTTTATAATTAAATAAATACAGCAGTTGCCGCCTGCTGTATGGATGACCTCTTTAAACTAGCAGGATATTACATAGCTAAATAAAAATAGTTAGCTTTCCAGAAAGGCTGGAGTCTTCTATATAATTCAATTCAATTTTATCTGTATAGCGCTTTTAACAGTGGACATTGTCACAAAGCAGCTTTACAGAAATAAATACATTCAAAATAAATTCAAGCAAAATTAATTGTAAATGTGTGAATTTATCCCTAATGAACAAGCCAGAGGCAATGTTGGCAAGGAAAAACTTCCTGAGACAATATGAGGAAGAAACCTTGAGAGGAACCAGACTCAAAAGGGAACCCATCCTCATCTGGGTGTAATGGATAGTGCGATTATAAAAAAAAATCCTTCTATAACTGTGTAGTACATGGACAAATAGTGCAATTCTGTATAGCTTTACACTTGGGTTAAACTTGTTTCACATACAGTGATTTGCCAGTAAACTGAGTCTATGGTGTTTTAGGGGAAAGGAGATCATTTAAAGCTGAAAATTGAGGAAAGAAAACCTTAGTAAATGCCATTGTAACTGTGCGAGCAATAACAATGCTACCCGGTGAGGTCAACTGCTAACTTCTCATGAGAAGAACAAAAACCAACAAATTAGCAGCAGAATCACTAATCACAGACATTTCATGATGAACATTAGTGTGTTATAGCGTGGAGAGCGCATTGGGGGACTTCTGAAAAGGGCATTTGGGAGTATTCAGGGGAAATCTGTCTGTGTGTGTGTGTGTGTGATGATTCAGCAACCCTTTTTGTTAATCCCTGTGTGCGTCATCCTGGCCATTTCACTGTGCAGATACAATAAGTATGTCTTTATTAGATTCTCTGACTGAGCTGGTCTGGTTTATTTACAGCACCAAGTTTCAACCACACACACATACACTGGCATTGAGGAAGAAACCAATATGTCCTGTTGTAGTATTTCATGCATTCATACAGGCTTAACAGCTTTTCTGACTCGAGTATGTAAGCACTTCTCTTCTTTTTGTGTAAGCCATTAGGACTAGATTTAGGATTTAGAAATGTGTAAAACTTGAATTGACCTTATATATTAAGCCTGGATAAGATGGCAATATATTGTTATTGGGATTATATTAACATCATGATACCAGGAGTCATCGCTTCTTTAACTCCACTGTTACTCAGCTGACTGAATCTGAACTTTTTGTTCAGATGTGACTCAACTGTTTTGTTGACCTGTATCACGTATCATGAAGCTGTTTTTAAATACTGCCATATTGTAAGGTTTTATTTTGGCATCAACATCAGACTATTTCCTGTTACCAAATGTCAGATTGTTTTATCTTATCTTTACCTTTAGTGGGATATATATTTAGATGAATAAAATCACCTGAGTAGAGTTTATACCACTTAGGTAATCACTGAGTAGAAGCATCAAGGACGGGGTTTTTCAATACCATCTAGACAACTGTCTTAAAACAGTCTTTAAACCTGAAAAAAAAAATCAGGGATAGAAAATACATACTGAAGTAGGAAACATGCAGTTAAATGTAATATGATATAACACGAAAGCAATATTAAATGATCAGAATAGCACTTGATCCAGCGTATAATGCGCTGACACTTACTTCATGTGCACATCTTAACGAAACCACAAAATACTAAATTGGGGTAATTAAATCGGAAATGTGTCCACACAATATAATCTGTATTTACAGCTAAAACCTACATTTCAGTGTGACATATTGCAGTTACATCAAACTATCATACACTGATGCTGGACTTCATACTGCTTCTCACTTGAGCCGATATCACGCAAGAAAAATGTCCAAAGATAAAACTGCGTCCGAGACATGCCTCTGTTTTACTCAAACTTCGCCTCATGTGCGTAATCCAGAAATGAATACTGATGTGCGCAATATCAGAATTAAATCCTCTTTATGTGTGCATAACTCAACTCAGAATACAGCCCATAGAGAAAAAGCAGAATGTTTTATAACAGTGCAGGAACGTTATTTTTTTAAACATTGCAGCCTAACCTTCTTAAAACCTTGTTATAATAATGTTGGGCTAGTGCTGTAAGTATTATGGACTGAGCGTGGCGTGGTATTTAGAGGATTTCGTAATACGTAACCCATTGCTCAGACTGAAATCGACTGAAATTATAACCATTTGTTCCTGGTTTCATGATGTCACATGACTCAGCCACTGGTGCAGCTACAGAAAGCTGTACCTTTTAGTTTCATCTCTTTATTTTTTTACTTGGGCACAGTCATAAACAAGCTTGTGGATGCTCACGCCTCTGGTCTTGTGGCTGTTGACTGTATTGTCTAGGACCTGCTTACATGGCTTACACTGTGCTGTGATAATGAGGAGCAGTGTGTAATTTAGTACCTGGTTTAAGGCTCTACATGCTTGATGTTATGTCTGATGCAACCGTTTGTGTATAAACCGTTTACGGTGTTTATGCTGGAGCTGTTCCCACCTTTTCAACGTGATAATTACACCACTGGGTTGTGTTGTGTTGTGTTGCTTCTTCACATTGTTCAGTTTAGCTCCTAAACCCCGTGTGTGCTGTTCCCATGGGGTCAGCCTCAGTGCAGTGCCTTCAGGCGGCGAGCGACGACACACTGCGCTGTATACTGGTATACAATTCTGTATACAGAATGTATAAACTGTTCAGCATTATGCGAATATAAAGACAATTTTTTGAGTGTTATTCTTATTAATGCAGTAATTACCATCCTGTATTTTCTCAACTAGAGTTTATTACTCTCTAGCTGATCCTGTGACTTGTACACTGAAGCGACATGTATCAAATTTTTTGTTATATATTTTGCCGATTTGTTAGGGTTTCTACGGTAGAGTTTTAATTATATTGTGTTGTCTTCACGCTGTGCAGTTATACAAGTATATACAGCATTTTTGCATCTCTGCACAGGCCTGAAATGGCAGAACTTACAGAAAAGTTCTAGGAGATTAGCGAGATCATTAGGGGACAGTTAGGAAGATTTTGCTCAATCAGTTGTCAATAATGTTTTTGTCTTTTCTGTTAACTTCCCAGCACAACTTTAATTTAAGCCTAATTGTATTGTAATAATGTAATTTTTTTAAAGATTGTAGAATGACGTTGTGACATTTCAACTTTAATCTTGTAATAATTGTGATTGGTCTAATTGCGTGATCATTTAAGCATGCCGTTAGCAAATTGCTAACCTTGTGCCTATAAGCTACATTAGCTTTTGTAGCCCCAGTACAAAACCAAAGAAACAAACTTCAGATGCTGATTGACTCTATTTGGGTTAAAAGGGAAATTATGAAAATGTAACTTTTGTTCGCATTCGTGAAACATTATAGTGCTGAACCTTGGCAACACTAATGAATAAAAAATAAACTACACCAGTAGGGGGCAGTGAAGTGCTGTTTGGCAGGAAAAAAAAAAAAAATGTCTCCGAATGTCTTCCGTGTCCGAAATTTAAACGCTCATTAACTTAGGTTTACATAAATGGAAAAATGACATGCGATGTGATGAAGGCATTTGTTTCTTAGCCATTATTTGAGCTAGGTCATCCTGTATAGGAGCAATATCTTCCCTGAAACAAGCGACCCGTGAGAAAAGCAAAGCAATAACGCCGCAGTAACCATGGCACAACTAGACACCCAGTGAAAGAATCCCACATTTGTTTTCATTAGACTTCCAAGGGAGCCTTGTGAAGGCACAGACTTTGCACTGAGGTAAAACAAGTGCTGCGTAGGAGATGCGAGAGACAAACGCTGACCTTATTAAACGCTTCTGCTGAAGAATCTAAACACTCTGCTGCATAAGCAGGGAGATAATGTCATTATCAGGCCATTATCTGTTTTATGTACAAGAGTGCAAAAATCTTTTACAGAAATGATTCAATTTAACATAGATTTAACCTACAATGGTTACATCTTGACTCTCGGAAGGCAAATTAATCAACGCAATATAATACTGTTTATAATACTGTTTACACCCCCCCCCCCCCCCCGCAAGATCAGATTACACACTATGAAATAGCAAGCTAAACTAATTACCCAGCCAGTAAGCTAGCTACATTTAGATGTAAACAAATTAAAGGTAATAGTATACTGTATATCGCATATATTGTTACAAGTTTGGTTAGATGAACAGACGGTTAACTCAGTAGCATTGTTAAAATTATCTTGAAGTGTTCTTACATCTTGCACCAGATTAAATAATTCTTAAAAAATTACAGTTTTTTACTGTAATTAAGTACTATTTTGGAAGTACTATAAGTACTATTAAGTACTATTTTTGTGTACTTTACTTAAGTATTATTGCAACTGAATACTTTTTATGACTTACAATTTCATTTTGACCTTCAAAACACTTCTTGCAAATCTCAAACACCAGATATATTTTTCGTAGTAAGATGTTGTTCATACAGGTCGAAATATTCGCCATTTAGTCTAAAGAATTACATTGAGTTAAATTTAAGTTTGGTAAATTAGCTAGTTAAGTTTTGTATTTTAGCTACTGTAATTAGCTAGCTAGGTAAGTTTTGCAAATTAGATTGCTAAATTAGCTAGCTAGTTATGTTTTGTAAATTAGCTAGCTAAAATCGCTAGCTAGTTACTTTTGTAAATTAGTTTGCTAAATTACCTAACAAGTTTTGTAAATTAGCTAGTTAAATTAACTAGATAGTTTTGCTTTTGTGTGCCTTAGCATTCATTCCAAAAGGGTTATTAAACATTAGCTAACCATCAAGACAAATTTTAGGTGTGTCTGACTTAGCAGAATCTTTTCCTTATGACCAATTGTTTAGTGAAATAGCTAGTCATGCAGGATCAGGCATGATAAGCATTTATCATTACTTTTTTGACTTTCACTCATGTACATTTTTGCCTCCATACTTCTACGTTTGACTAACATTTTGACACAGTACCCATAATTTTACTTAAGTAATGTTTCTCAGTAATATTTTCCACCTTTGTGGAAAATGTCGATCTGATGTTGAAAGATGAAACATGATTGGCTCTTACTTTTTTTCTGTGAAACATGATTGGCCCTTCTTGTTTCCCTTGTCTGGGTTACTGACGTTGCTAGAACTTTAACCCATGCACACATCACTAAGAGCTTTCTGTTCTAACTTTGGGGGGCGGGGCCTAGAGGGGTGGAGTGATAGCAAAGATGTCTGTCTTCATAACGTTCAGCTACAATGTGAAGTTTTGTTCTTGGTTATAGATTACAGAAGATCACCTGAAGATCTGGATGTGGTTTGAGGCTCACATTTACACAAAAGAGTTTGGGTGAGATAGACATACGTTACCTGATAGCAACGTTATCTACGTAATTCCAAAGCAGAACTAAAGAAGTAAACATCTGACATGAAATGTTACTGCTAAGCCACCACTGATTATTCTAATCTGAATATCAAAGACCTTTAACACACAGCCTTGCTTTCAGTTATTATTGTGCTTCCTATCTCAGGATGGATCATATAGCTGAGTGTCCACTCATGGCCCAGTAATGTTGGAATTGTTGTTGTATGATAAAATCTCCAGGATAAACGTTCAAAAAGCAATCTCAGCCTCCTTCGTATTTGCTGGCCGCTTTCATCTCGCCTGCTCACGCATCCTTAAATCAGAGCTGATCTGCCCAAACATGGCCACTGCTGCTGTACTGCTTGACTGAACTGATATGCTTCACAAGATGGAGGACATCAAATGAAACAGTCTGAAACACAATCCAGTTTAACGTGGGGTAGGGTAAAATTCTTTCCACATGTATACCAATATATATATATATATGAAGCTGTGGTGAAATTCTTGAAGCTGTGGTGAAATTCTAGTTAACAGACTACATTGCAGGGTCACACTGTTTTCATACATTTTAAAACCTTCTCCACACCTTTGGGAGACCTACGGGTTTGATGCTAGTTGGTGTTAGCCTGTTCACTATAATGCTAGCTTGCAAGTTTGTTTTTACTAGGCTAGTTTGTGGGTTATTTGAGAAATATCCATATATGCGTAGACTAGAACATAAGGAGAAGCACATTAGAGATCATTGCTAGGAATCACAGCACCTCAAGGTGTTGCAAAAGCAGCGTCGTCTTGTGACTGGTGATGCGGTGAAACCCTATTTATCCAACAACACGATAGATGTGTAATGGAAAACAGGCATGCTCCACTTCATCCCACCAGTGGAGAGAGAGGTCACATGTGTGTGTGTGTGTGTGTGTGTGTGTGTGTGAAATGATGAAACGGAGCATGATGTTCTCCTTCCGCCGTCCCATGACGCTCAGCCGATTCCCTTTTCCACCAGTTCTGTCTCTTATGACTCGTCTCTCCGCCTACTGCTGAGAAAACATGGAGAAGAAGAAGTGAGGCATGCTGTGAAAAGCTGCAAAAGAGTGTGGGAAACATTTGCACAGATCCCCCCCATTTAACCCCAAATATAGTTGATCAGCCAAGGATGTGTTTGGTGTGTGACATTTGCTTCTTCTCTGAGGCTAATATCGCTACAATATCTACCTCAAACAAAAAGATTTCAGGGGACATAGACTTCCATTTGTTGTTATGTATGTTGATCCTTTTCAAACAGGAGGTCAGTGTGATGAAGTGTTTGACTCATTTGCTTAACACCCCATAGTGTTTGAGGTATATGGAATTAAATTTGTGCCAAAAGTATTAAACGTAGCTTTTCAAGAAACAAACAAAAATATACAATGAGAAAGAACACTCTGAAACTGAAAACAATGAACCCTGTGGCAAAAATTTAACATGGTCTTCAAATAAACAGTGTTCTTTGTTAACAGTTTTCTAAGCTTCCTTCTCGCTAATGCACTGCCAGAGTTTACGTTCGCCACTCTGGCACAAACCTCTCGTGTGGGTGGGGCTTAACAGCCATTTTCCCCTGGTTGAATTTGGTTTGACAGATCTCTGACCTGGAAGTAGAGACTTCAGCTGCACGAATTTTGGAGATCGTTCTGAATGCAGTTCTCTGTATAGTTACAGTGTTTGTACTATGTAGTGGAAATTACTTTCTTACATCCTTATTTACTTAGTTAGTGTATTAGTTTGTAATTAATATTTCAGGTTTGGGTAGTCTTATGCGACTATTTCTTTGGAGATGATCTCTCAGGAGCATCTCTACTTCCAGGTCAGGGAGCTGTCAAATCAAGTCTGTCTAGCCAATGAGAGCAAATTACTGTTAAGCCCCGCCCACACAAGAGGTTTGTGACAGAATGGTAGGCATAAACTTGCGAACCGTAAATGAAAAATTTGAAAGCGTAAATTAAAACTCTGGCAGCACATTCATAAACCATGATTAGCGAAAAGGAAGCTTAGAAAACTGTTAACAAAGAATGCTGTTTATCTGAAGACCATGTCACATTTTTGCCACTGAGTTCACTGTTTTCAGTTTCAGAGTGTTTTTCCTCTTTCTCATTGTATATTTTTGCTTGTTATGTTCAGTACTTTTGGCACAAATTTAATTCCATAGAGGTACTGAGGCACTTTAATCGGGGGGGGGGGGGGGGGGGGACAAAAATAAACAAAAAAAAAAAAGTCAGGTGTTTGGCAGTGTTTTGGGTAAATTGGGTTGATGGCGGT
>CM074977.1:23488361-23498533 GCA_037576825.1 Pangasius krempfi
CCCCCCCCCCCCCCCCCCCCCCCCCCCCCCCCCCCCCCCCCCCCCCCCCCCCCCCCCCCCCCCCCCCCCCCACAAACTTCTGACACTGAACTTGCTTCAGCTGATGGACTAGATTTGGGATAAAGTGCTGTCATGCCTGAGTGAATAAAATATAACAGAAAGTTCCACGTGACATCACATGCCTTCTGATTCATTCAGATAAAAGTCAGCTGTTGTGTTCTCAGCAGCGGCTCGTGACCACAGAGTTCAGTGAGGCAGGATAGCGACATAGCCTCACACAAAAACGTTTTGAGGCTACACACTTGACTTACAATAGAAATGGTCCTGTACATCATGGACACACTGTCTGCACTTACACACGAGCATGGGGCAGCGTGATTCCTGCCCCAGTGAGCCTTTATTAGCACATTCTCATATAACAAACATTTGTAGAATTCTCTCCCCCTTATTCTTATATAATCCCTTTGATAAACATTCTGGACATTTTAAACATTTCTACTTACTTTTATTTAACCTCACTGATGATTCTAATATTCTCTCTCTGGTCTGTTTATTTAGTCGCATTACTTAAAACAGACATGTTTTTGTTTTGACGTTGCTATACCACTAGCTTATGGCTTAGCTTCTTTACTATTCCAGTTTGTTGTTAGACTGTTTACTATAATGCTAGTTTGTGAGTCAGATTGTTTTATGCTAGTTTGTGTTAGACTCTTTACTATAACACTGTTTCATGAGTTTGATTGTTTATAATAATATTAGTTTGTAAGTTAGTCTTTTAAATATAGGCTAATTGTGAATTAGCATGTTTATTGTAATTGCTAGTGTGTTGGTTAGCCTGTTTAATGCTGCAGATCCAGCAGAGCTCTGAACCGAACCAAACAGGATGCATTAGCCTTTTACTGTACATGCTAGTTGTTTTTTTGTGTTACTTAGCATGTTTACTTGGCCTACTAGTGAACTAAGAGGCCGTCTTACAGCAGTTCATGTATATGACAATACATTTAGTTCCACTAAACTCTAAAAACAACACTCACAATGGCAACATGTTAATAAGCATTTGCATTCTTTGGTCCGGTTCTGTTGTATGACAGCAACCATATGTTAGCATTGGACAACTCAAGCATGTGAGGCACTCCAGCATTTTACACCCTGAGAGCACTTAGCGCAGGAAAATATTCACCCATGGCAGGTCTTGAGCACTCAGAACACTTCCTCCCATTCTTACTTTGGGACTTTCCATGCTTTTACAGGTGTATCTTACAATAGTAGGGCTTGAGCAGGAGTTTTTTGGTAGTTTTGAGTAAAATACAGATTAAGAAATTTGCCACTGTGAGAGCCAGAGAACTATCAGTGTTTTCACACAGAGGCAGACAGCATATGGCTAATTAATAGTGAAATGTCTGGGATGGGAATGTGTGTAAGGAACAGTTCCTGGAGCAATGTATGAGCTGTAATGTTGGGGATATAGAGTAGAATGACACTGACAACAGTGATTGCATCTTAGCGACTTTGTTGCTAGATTTGGTGACTTTTTAGACTGCTTTAGTTACCGCTTTAGAGCCTAGCAAAAAAATTACAACAACCCATCACTGATCATCACTATTCCAGATGAGCAATCTCTGACCACCATTATTCCAATTAAAAATCACTGATCACCAGTATTCCAAATGACCAATTACTGATCGCCGTTATTCCCAATGATCAATCACCACTGTTCTCAACATCCGATCACCAATGTTCTCAAGATCCACTCACACACCACTAATCTCAACAACCAATCACTAATCACCATTATTCTCAACAAACAATCTCTGACCACCATTATTCCCAGTGATCAATCACTGGTCACCATTGTTCCGAACAACCAATCTCTGATCACCACTGTTCTCAACAACCAATCATTGATCACCGCTATTCCCAACACCCAATCACTGATCACCACTGAAAACCAGAAGTGATGCTGAGGATAATAAAATTGCAATTTTAATTTAAATGTATTAATATGGTTTAATTGAATTTGGTCATGTGTTGGCAAAAAGACTGAGACATTAAACATGTCTTTGATTTTTGTGCCGTATTGTTACTTTATATGGTTTTAATGTGTACACTTTGCACAAATGAAAATAAAATCCTAACTTGGCTGAGCTTTACTGTACATGTTTCTGTAAATAGAGGCCGTTATGTACTGCTTGAGCTCTGACGTTCGCCGGTATGACCCGCGGCAGTGAAGCGGAGAGATTATGTAAGCCGTGAGGTAATCGTGTCGTAATCGTCTTCCCAAACAAACCGCAAAGAGGAACTGCCCCCACGTTCCCCCCTCCCCCCTTTCATCCGCATGACTTCAGCTGTGGCTATTAGACATCCTGCTAAGAACAAAGCCTCCCGTTTTGAGATGAGAGCAGCTGTGTTACCGGACATACTCTTTTCCTCTGTGCACTTTAAAGAACTTTCCTTTTCCCAGTTAGAGCCAATAAGGTGGAGTTACACGACTCTGTGGGTAAAACTGGGCTGTGAGTGTCTATGGAATGTGTGATTATGTGTGTGTGTGTGTGTGTGTGTGTGTGTGTGTGTTTGAAGATAAACCGTCTGTTTTTAATCAGGGACGTTTGGTCTCCTGCATGTGCCGGCATGCAGATGGATCTTCAATCTCTCGACCCCCCAGATCGCCCGGCACACACCAGTACACTCAGAGGAGGCTGTGTGTGTTCTTAACGCTCAAATCATGGTGCGACTCACATTCCCACCACCAGGAGAAAGAAGAGCAGCAAACACACTGGTGTGCATTCAGCCTGAGCTAGATAATCTGGACTATATATATATATATATATATATATATATATATATGATTTGAATTTTTCTTAATAATAACATTATCAAAGTTATTACACTTATAAATAAATAGATGTCAGCAGGACTAATGCCTGCTGACATCTTAATTAATAAAAATGGGTTTCTATTGGTGAAAGGTTCCAAAATCAAAAAACTCTGTGTACAATAAATAGCTAAAATATTTTCGTACCCATATTGCACATATTGCACAATAATTAATAAGCCTAATTGTTTAAACTAGTTTGTTTTTTTACATACATTTTTACAGTTAAAACTATGTAAAAAGGTTGAGAACCCCTGGATTACTTGGACAAAACACTTGTTCTCTAATTTTTTCCCCCCAGTTTTATACAAACACTTCGAATTGTGAATTGGCTTCCATTTTCCTCATCAGTATTGTAATGGTTAATGGAAACCATTAAGCCAGGTCCTGTCAGGAAATGTTTTTGTTTTAGTAGGGAAGGACTTATTCCTTACTGCAGACTTTTTCTGTGTTTTTTTTTTTATTTTTTTTTATTTTTTTTTTGTTACATGCTAATATTAATTTGCGGATCTAAAATGTGCCAAATACAGACTCTCAAACCTGCAAACAATTAAAAAAAAAAATCCCTAAAACTTGCAGCCTAAAGAAAAAATATGAGGTCCTTGCAACCCGTCCCGTGGGACTTTGTTAGTGTTAGAGAAAAGTTGTCTCACATCCTGATTGGCCAAGGCAGTGAAAAAAACAAAACAAAAAACAACCTGTATATTGATTTGCACGAGTCAGCGTGATGCATGTTTCAGAAGTCCATAAATAAATGTAGCTGATTCCATATAAATGATCAGTTTATTTAATAATTGTATTTCTAAATCAACTAACACATATACGTATTAAACATAATAATATCCAGTTCTAGTCCTGACCTCGGGGATTAAATGTTTACTGTCTTGAATCTTTTTTTTTTTTTTTTTTTAACAATCCTGTCCTGTGACAATATTAATCTCTAATCTCTTCACTTGATACAATGATGATGTGTTTTAATGTGAATGCTTGTGGGTTATTAGACATAGGTCGTCTTTCATGCTTTGCACACTGTTTAACTCTTAAATTCATGTGCGACACCTTGTGGTGGAAAAATATTCACCTCGAGCGGTTTCGCAGATGCATTTACCCAGAGCAATTTGGAAAAGAAAGTGCATTAATTGTGCAAAATAATACATCTGCACGGGATATTAGAGCAAAATCTATTACACACTCAAACATAATATGATAGTGATATCAAAGTGGTAATGTTGCATTAACACAAAAGAAAATCTAAAAGAAGGTTTGTGAGTGGCCATTTTAAAAATGATGCTAGCACATCTGCTGGCAGTTTCTCTTACTTATACACATTTTCTTAAATCTTTCACAATGTTACAATCTGTAGGGAACAAATGCTTGAATGTTATTTGATGGAATATTTTATAATGAAATCCTCTGGGGAGAAATTTAAGTGTGAAAATTGACAGTTGCTCTTGTTTTGAATAGTCGCGTTATTGCATCATAAAATATAAGAGCCAATCAGGTTCTGATATGCAAATACAAATACAGGACGAGTAAATTTGCATATTCATAGGATTTGGATTTCTTGATGAATAATAGTATAAGAGCTTCTAGAGCTCTTTTCTGTTGTTCAAATTGTGTTGTTCAAAACATTTGCGTTATCCTATCCAGCAGGATTATATTGATTTTTCTTTTCAGGGTTGCGCCCCATCTTCTGATTTTTTTTTTTTCCCCTTCTTTTCTTTTTTTCGCAGGATGCCTTTGTGGAGCTGTACATGAGGAAAAAGGACTCGGTGTTCAGCAGCTCTTGGCCGTCCTTAACGACTTCCGTCTTCAGTTTGGCGGCACTGGGGGCAGTCGGTCTCACCATTGGGGCTTATCTCACTCAGAAATGAAGAATTCCAACCGTCCTCTCTTCCTTCCCCTCCTTAACGCCCTCGTTCCCTCAGCACCTTGGAGATGCTCACATCCCGCATGTTTCTTCAAAGCCTCTCATATTCCTGTCAGATTCTCAAGTCCTTCTTCACTCGCCCTCAAAAGAACATGGCTCAGAAAGCTAAGTAAGGATGTGTTCCAATAAAAAAACGAGGTGACTGAAAAGAAATGGTCACTCGCCCTGAGGAATACTGGCCATATCGATGATTATTCTTCCATTTTGTGAGGTATATGGAAGCTAAATTTCCTTGGAAATATTCGGCCTAGACATAACGTTTATCCACATTAATGGTGACTTTGGTATTTTCCAGACAATACGATTGTTCGACAACTTGTAATTAATTTTATAAGCAGCTTTTTGTCTGCTCAATCACTGCTGCTGCTCCAATAATACTAGTTGATATCATGTTAGTGCCAAACTAACAGTTAGGAACCATAACCTTCCTGTAATTGCTGGAGTTAAAAACACTAACAAATACGCAATGTGATAAGAACACTGTTGCTAGGCAACCGGGGAAAGACAGTCGCCAAAGACTCCTCTCTGTTATTTGACTGTAAATGAGAATAAAATTAGCTAGCTAGCTGTTATGGAAAGGCACAGCGACATTGGAAATGGCGCAGAACTATCTGGAACGTTGACATTTCTCTCAGATGTGTTGGCAAAATCAAGAAGAAAGGCTCTATATGGCTAAAATGGCTGTAATTAGCATTTAGCATTCTTCTGTGGGTTCGGCCATACTGAGAAACGCCAGCGCTGGATCACAGCTCAAAGGTGCAGATCAAGGTGTGAGCATAGGATTGCTGCATGAGTGCATGTGGAATTGTCTCGGGATATTCCGGAAAATATGGTACTCCTGTGAGGAAAATGGAAAAAGGTCAAGCAAAAGGTCTCTTGGTCTCGACAGTGATCGTTTGAGCACTACAAGGACGACTGAGAAGATAACATAGTGAGGATGGAACTCTGTTGCCATCGGTGACATCATAAAATTAACATCACTGGGACATGACGTCATTATGATGGGCTTTTTTAAGTACCTACCAAAATAAAAAGGACAATTTTTTTTTTAAGTATGACATTTAACAGCTGTACTGAATGTTTTTTTGGTTTTTTTTTTCAGAAATGTGCTTTTCTCTAAGTCCAACATGAGAGTAAAAAAATATCCCACAGATTTTTTTTTTTTTTTAAAGTCCTGATGCTCACCTCTAACATGGATCTCCTCTTTGTCCTTGTCAAACTTGGGACTTGTTCTGCATTCGCTTGCTTCTCGAAAAACTGATGAAAAAGGAAGATACCAGAATTTGGCAAATTTTAACATTTGGAGCCAAACTCCTGCTGATGTACAGTACAAAAAAATCTGATTATATATCCGATTTCTGGCTTTCCTGCGTTTGATAACCGTTGATTGGATCAGGACATCACTAATACAGCAAAAGTCTATTTTTATGTTGGCGTTTGGAGATGAAAACAGACTTCACATTTTAGCTGCTCTTAGGAAACTTACATATGACAAACTTTAGATGAAACTTCTGCCGCCGCATCCAGCTAAATGTCTCTCTTTAACATTATCACACTGAGAGAATTAAGAAAATCATTTCTAATTGTTGTGTCTGTTTGTATAGCATAATGTGTCTTGTTAAATGTGTAAGGTAAGTGTGAACAAATCTGACTATCTGACTGAGAAGGACTGACTGAGGAACGAAGGATGAGAGAAAGCAATGCTGGTTTAGTCGATGGGGCGAAGAAACAGTCTGGTGGGGGAAAAAAAAAAAAAAAGAAAATCTGCATATTTTCCACTTTCTCTGAATGTACTCCATCAACCAAGACATGTTTAGTGTCTGAAATTTGCTTCTTTAGTTTCTGACTGAAGCTTTGGCTAATAATAACAATACTGAAAATAATACTTTAATAAGAATTAAAATCTATCTCACCCAAAATCTTTCCAGCAAATAAACACAAGCTGAAATCTTCATATACTCACTTCAGAAGCCACCGGTAAGCCCCTTCCTTTAATTTACTGACTTAGTAACACTTCAAAGTAAATGTTTGGTTATGAATTATTAATAATTAATTGGAAAGTAGTTCGCTAATTAAAACCGCTTCTAAATTTGTTTTATTATTTTTTTTACAAAAAGAAATTCAGAAAAATTTAAGATTGCCATTAATTCTCAACTCCACTATTTTATTTTATTATTTTATCCTGTTTTATTAGAGTTAATACTGTGTATTAATTAAATGATAGTTTTTAACTTTTATACACAAATATTAATACATTATTTTAAATGTATTTAAAACTTTATCTTTTTATTTACTAATTAAATAATTGCTCATTAAAGCTTAATGATACTTCTGTCATTAAACTTTAATTAGTAAATTACATATTAGTTGCTTATAGTTGCTTTATATCTGAACCCTACATTAAAGTGTTATCAATGATTTTGGAAAATATCATTGAACAAATTGATATTCAAAGTTCAATTCCCATCACATCCTTTTTTTTTACAAAAAAAAAACAATTCCACCTTCAAACTTTTGTGAGATGGGGGTTTACATCGTCAGCATTACAGAAGGACTGGACACGGTTTGAGACTCGTATTTACAAGATTTTAGGTGAAATAGATATTACATGTTATTACGTGCTAGCTAATTTTGCCTCACTAATGAAGTGAATATTGGACACCGCTATTTGGAGTACAATCAGTTTTCTGTTTAACTGTTCCTTTAAAAGAGGAATGAATAAGGAAGGTGAATGCGTGCAAGAGCATAACATTTGTTAACTAATGAAGATGTCTGGAATGTTTTATGAGAGAAAATGTATGTAGGAAATTAATAGAATGAATTTGACACAATAACACTTAAATCTGGTAGTTCAGTAAGATACTAAAGTGTATACGTTCATTGAGATGTGATACATCAGATATATCAGGTTTGATTCCACAGGAAGCTGAAAATCACTTTCAAGATGGCCGACGCACCGTGTGACTGAATCCAGCAGTCCGTACATGCAAAACTGGGACGTTTTATTATTAAAATTTGCCATTGTTGTTGTATACTACATACCACACCCATAATCCAAGATGGTTACTATGTCTCCTCAACAATTCCCTTAAAAATTCCTGTCACCTGACCCAACGGATTGATTCAAGAAAGCAAAAAATGAGGGTGGACGTTTATTAATGGAAACAATAACCTAACGACTTTATTCTGCTAGCAAGTTAAGTAGCAATCCAGCTAGTCATCATAAACGGTCAGAGGTCCTTAGCTAGGTTCTTTCCTGTCAGTCAGACAAGGTAGGTAGGACAGGAAACAGGAAGTAATAAGAAGTAAAAAAGCTAGTGACAGAGTGGGTCACGGAAGATGAATAAAGTATTTGAATATGAAGTTTGTATGTATTTGAATTATATACATGTCACATGAAATAAAATTATTTTTTTCTGTAGTGTGTTTAATATATAAATTTACATTTTTGCCAATGTTTTTGTTTGTTTCGAACTTGCTAGGGGTGAGCTTTTTTTTTTCCTTTAAAAACATACAATTGAAAATTTCAGGTAATGGATTTGGGATTAAAAATAAATATAAAAATTTCAAAGTTCAAAAATGCAGATTTGATGTAAATTAGGTCAAAAGTGAAGCGTCTGGGATCCTCAGGGAAAACAGGCACTTTCAGAGTAGCTGAACAAATTAAAAAAAAAAAAGAAGTTTTACGTTGTAATAGTTCAAATAGCGAGTTTTATAAACACTCAATGTCCAGCATAACTATTTAGGTAACATTCCCGCTAGTTAGGCTATGCTAATATATGTAGCTAGCTGTCGATCGTTAGCTAGCTAACAGCCAAATGAGCTGTTTAATAGGAATTTAGCTATTTCAGTAGAACTATAACATCTGCTTTTTCTTGGGAATCCTGAATGCTTCATATTTGACCTAAAATCTAATAATACTGAGATCTGAATTTTTTTATTCAGGGTTCTGATTTTTTTTTTTTTTTTTCAAAAACATATCCTGTAATTTTGAATTGTATGTTGTTACAGACAAATTTTACAACAGAAAAAAAATTATTTAATGTGATGTGTATATAATTGTAATATACAAAATGCAAATTTAAATACTTGTTGTTAGCTTCCAAGCTCCATGTTACTAGAAATACTCAGAAAGAGAAGGAGAACTGGGGTCATTTAAAAA
Organism: Pangasius krempfi; assembly: GCA_037576825.1. NCBI lineage: Eukaryota > Metazoa > Chordata > Actinopteri > Siluriformes > Pangasiidae > Pangasius > Pangasius krempfi. Next base: position 23,497,326 of record CM074977.1, read on the forward strand.
AACAAAAACAAAAAAAACAGGTTTAAATGTACAAACACCAAAAATGAACAAAAACTAAACTAGTTTGGTGGATTGTTAAGTACCTTTAATGAGTTTTTGTGCGCGTGCGTATGTGTTTTCCACCGTTTACGCTACTTTAATTATTACCGTCACACTAACAGATTTCCCCTAAAACTCCTCCTTTCATTTTCATTATTTATTTATTAGGTACCTTAACAACTAAACAATCATTTTCCCTACATTTTATTTTATGTAAAAATGTCCAGATTTTTTTTATATATATATACATTTACATTTAATATATAAAGACTTTATTATTAGGATCTTAATTTCCTTCCTAAATGCTGCTTACAGTTATTATTAATAGTGATTATTATATAAATCAGAAAAAAGAGAAAAAAAAAAAGATATTTATTGAACATTAACGTGTCTTCACCTGTTACTGTAGCAATAACGTGATACGCTGTCACAGATTCTAATAGAAACATATTCAATGTTTAAGTTTTTTTTTTTTTTTAGAATAGTTTTATCTTAATTTTATCAACTGAAGGCATGTGAAATAAATCCGTTTTTGTCTGCCGATGGAAATAAAGACTCTTTCTTTTAAACCGTCATGTCTGATTATGTTTTAAAGCGGACAATAATCACAAATTCATACTTAAATTTCTTTTATTACTCCTATTCCTTATTTTCTCTTTTATAACTCTAATTTTATTTTGTCTTAGGTTTTTTTCACCTTAATTCTTTCCATATCCTCATTTTCTCAGATTATTTTTTACAAATCTTTTTCCTTTATTTTTTTTTTTCAAATTCTTGTTCAATAATTTTTTTTCTTTTTTTACATTTTCATTTTATTTGATTTTTTTACTTCAAAATATATATATTTATTTCCTTTTCTTAAGTTCAGTCCTTCATTTTTGATTCAAAATCAATTCAGTTCATTCAGTCAAATAAATTTTTTTCATTAGTTATTTTTAGCAGCTTTTAAGAACTGACCACACGTTCATGTTGCCCCTCAGTTATTTTATTTGTCTTATTTTTATTTATTTAATTTTTCTCTCTCGTTTTTTCTCTTTATTTCCTCAAAAAAGTCCCCTTTCTTGATTTTGTCTGTATTTTTTATGGTAAAGTTATTAAACAGACCAACCCACAAACTAGCATTCGAGTTAAATATTGTACTCAGTAAATTCTAATACATTTAATAACGT
>CM074977.1:23513694-23532626 GCA_037576825.1 Pangasius krempfi
GATATGAGTATATTAACAATAAAGCCTGAGTGTTAGTGTTAGATATGAGTATATTAACAATAAAGCCTGAGTGTTAGTGTTAGATATGAGTATATTAACAATAAAGCCTGAGTGTTAGCGTTGGATATGAGTATATTAGCAATAAAGCCTGAGTGTTAGCATTGGATATGAGTATAAAAGGAATAATACATGAGTATTACTCTTGGATATAAGCATAAAGGAATAATGCATACTGTATACTAATATAAAGTATAATTATAATGCATATTGTATACTACTTCATCAAAAAAAATTAAACTAGCCTTTGGTGGCCAGTTTTGAGTATATTATCCATAATACATGATAGATAGATAGATAGATAGATAGATAGATAGATAGATAGATAGATAGATAGATAGATAGATATGAATACTGGTAGTAGATTTAGTAAGTATACTAAATTTAGTAATAAAACACTATCTATTTAGTAATAATAACTATATATTTAGTGATACTCATGCTACAATAATACTATACAGTATATTTAATAATTACGTATGTATTTAGTAATAATATCACTATATGTTTAGTATTAACAACACTTATTAATGATAACATTACAATTTTCGTAATAATAAAATTAACAACACTATATTATCTGCTATATATTTAATAATACTACAGTTATTTAATACTAACGCTTGTTAGTGGAAATGTGACAAGCGCATGCTCACTGTAACCTGGACCCCAAATGCCATTTAGAGCTCCAGTATCTTAAAATTGAAATACAGTGCCACTCTCCATCCTCGCCACTCGTCTACCTGTGAGCTTTCGAGAGCAACAGTCTTTTCACTGAAAGCGTGTATCATCCGAAAACAATTAAAAATACAGCGTGAGATTTCTCTCCATGCGCTGCATCAGCCATTGACCAAATCAAAGGCTTGTAAACCACAACCATTAGCGGAGCACTTCCTGCTTGACGTTTCAAACGTCTGTCAAAACAGGAAGTTACTGCACCTCAGCACAGCAAAATTTAATCTCCAATTCGTAAGAAAGCCAGCCAGGCTGTTTCAGGCTGTAAACCGTGAAAGGTTTGAGCGAAGGTCATACGTTCTATCAAGTACAGTGGCAGATATTACAGTTACATCAGTGTTAATGGAGACAGAAGTAAATAGATAGGAAAATGAAAAATGGGAACATACCACAGAAGGGTCACACGCAGGATCTAAATGTTTGTAATTAAGGGTTTATTAATGGTTACTTTAAACGAGTGCTTAATTAAAGACAAAAGCCAGTTAAACCTGTAGACAAATGATAGTGCTAATGCTGTTTTTTTGATGGTCAGATCCCACTGCTCATTTATTATGCTGTCGGTTCACGCCATGAGTCGTCTGTAACTCAGCCACCATTCCTTTATATTAACCTTTTTTATGCTTTGACAGGCAGGAAATCTAGGATCCTTGACTAAAGCTTTTTTTTTTTTTTTTTTTTTTACAATCTTTCTCACCTTTCCGGGATCTGGAGAAGATCTTGATGCTGGAGGGATTAGACGGCGAGCGGAAGATACCACTGAAGCTGAGACGGTGGGGGGATTTAGGAGGCGAGTCCTGGTGGTAGGGGAAGATGGTTTTAGGGGAATTGGGAGATGTCCGGGAGCGGAGCGGGGCTGAAATGGGGCTCGAGGGCTGAGGGAGTGAAGATCTCAGTGAAAAACCTTTAGATGTATTTGATGAGATGGACTCTTCCACCTGGACGAAAAAAAAAACCAGAATCTCAACACTGAACAAACGTTGAATAAACGCTGAAACATATGGAGTCATGCCAATTTGGAAAAAAAAAGAAAAAAAAGAAAGAAAGCAGTGAGTGGTATATTCAGGTTGATTTTTCTTTAACATAATTTCTCAAACTGGTCAAAAATGCATTTGTTTCAACTTGAAAATATTTACTTTTTTTTTTTTTTAAATGTGATTTTTAAATTATTAACTCATCTTGATTGGCTGATTCTCATTATATAAAGTTTTGTATAGCATAAAAGTTTTTTATGTTAAACCAGAAAGTTTTACCATACTTCTATACAAAACTGAGTCAGGGGGCAGAGCTACATTAGTGTCGTTTGTGATGTCACAAAACATGCAACATGGTTTTTAACCAATCCTGTAAGACTTGCAAATTTTTAAAGGATGCCCAGAACCTGGGTGCCAAGTGAGCCAGCTAGCTAACTTCGTTAATGTTATAATGGGATAAACAAACCTGTGGTTGTCATGGTAACGGTATATTCTGCTGTTACATAGATCAATGAGAAAATAACTATGCAAATGGAGACTCTGACAAAAGCTGAAATTTCCGTCATGTCTAAGTGTTACTTAGGATGGCAGGAGGACTTGGGGGGCGTTTCCAAATGTGCATATTCGTGCATATTCATGAACTGCATATTCATGCATATTCATATTCATTCACACCCCCCATTCATTCACAAGGCTGGTTCCATCAATCCATTTAGAGTTGACTATAAAAAATGTGAATAATAATGAATTTCAATAGCAAATGTTTTCCGTCTCCTGAACATTACACCGGTATCATAATTTTTGTATTAGAGGGCAAATATGTAATAATGCTTTTTTACTGTTTTTATTATAGATCACCGGCTGTTTTTTTGTTTTGTTTTTTGTTTTTTATCAGTGTGACATTTCAACAAAGCTGAAGCCCTCAAAGCTCAAGTGACCTTCAAACGTTTACCGCGTTTTCAGGGACTTTAATCGCTCACAGGCTCAAAGCTTTTATGATCCTAACATTGATTTTTTTGGAGGCTGTTTTTATTGGCCTGGATCTTATTTGCCTTCTGATTACAAGATAATTTTGACGTCAGGACTCTATAAGCATGTGCAGTGTGAGAACACACACACACACACACACACACACAAACTGGGATAAGTGGTGCATCAAACTAAGAATCTGATCGGTCAAAAAAAAAAAAAATCTATAATTTTTAGCTGCTGTTATCCAGCTCGAGTTTAGAGCTGAACTCCGGACATGAAGGTCAGAAAGTCGGCATCACTACCAGGAAGTGTTTTTATTTCAAAAACTGGAGCGTAAAATCACACTTCTTTACTAAGAGAGTTCCAAAACAGTGTAGATATTGACTGAAAGCACAGCCACAATGAAGCAGAACACACTGACGAGGTGTGAAATGATGAGAAAACACTTCTTGGTAGTGGTTTTTGGGACTTTGGGACTCCACTGTAGATCTGCAGGATGAGAGCGACAACCTATGAAGTGGCTTTTACGCGTACGTTACATCAGTGTTTTGTACATTAGTGTTTTATTGAGTTCCAGAAAGTTCTATGTTCCATCCACCCATTCATCCATCCATCATTCCATCCATCCATCCAGAAAGCTGTCTGCCTATACGTGAATATGTATATGTTATGCAGAATATTATATATTATGCAGAATATGTGCATATAGTATGTCCAGCCATCCATGCAGCCATCCATCTATCCATTCATCCACCCATCCATCCAGCCAGCATACAGTACATAGTATATGCATATATTATGTCCATCAGTCCAACCATCTATCCAGGAGTCTCTTTAATAATTCACCTATGTATGTATATATTATGTACACAATCTATCTATCTATCTATCTATCTATGAATCTCTTTAATAATTCACCTATGTGTGTATATAATATGTACACAATCTATCTATCTATGTATCTATCCATCCATCCAGCCAGCCATCCAACTTTCTAATAATTCACCTAGGTGTGTATATATTATTTAAACAATCTATCTATTGACCCATCACCTCCGATTTGTTTGTGAATGACAGGACACTACTATCCCTCTGTCTAATTAACACTCTGTCTGTCTATCCATCCATCTTTCTGCACATCTATCTATCTATCTATCTACCTACATACCTACCTGTATATCTGACTGTCTGTCCATCATCTGTTTGTCTGACTGACATCTATTTAGCTATCTGCTCTCTTTCGTTCTATCTGCCCTTCCATCTATCCACCTATATTTGCATACCTCTCAGTATCCGTCTATCTTTTTTTCAGCAGTACAGGGTTACTACAGTGTTCTAATCCAAAAGTCACTTTTTCACTGGAATTGAACCGTACATGACTTTAATGCGTAACATATAAAAACTTAAGAGGAAACACACCACTGTATAAACATTCGCACTGTAACTGAGCCTCACTTCACTGCTAATGTTGGCTTTACTGCTAAACACAATTACTGACCAGATTTTATTCAATTAGCCTGTAAACTCTGCTTCCCCAAAACACCTCTGTTTCTCCCACAAACACCGAGCTTGATCCAGAACAAACATAATCATGACCAAAATGAGAACAAGTGCTACTGAGAAATGTGTACTCATTACACAGATGCTACACATTCCACAGAGCTTCCTTTCTTCTGACTTACATTCCTCATGAAACGGCATGAACTGTGATCTGATTCTGTATATTGACATAGTTCCTTTTGAGACAGGAAGTCAGAGTGGCGGTGTGTTGAATTGACTGAGTGTTTTACACAACAGCCAATAGTGTTCGAGATACATTCCATCCCAGCTCAAGCTAGACAGTAGCTTAGCAAGCCAGGTAAATGTAGAGAGAGTTTAACGAGAACCTTTTCAACCATGTGTACCGATAATGAGCTGCTACTTTATAGCAAGACACGCCCCTGTTACGTTCTAGACAGCATTTAATTGGACAAACACAAGACTAGTACAGGATGAGTCATCAAAAACCTTTAACTGTTTCCCCTAAGGTGACAAAACAATAAAATTAAAACAAGAACATCTCTAAAACTATATTTTTTTTCATTTTATTCCTAGATACACTATCATACTGGTGTCTATAATACGACGGGAAAAAATACAAAAAGCTCAGAAACACCAAACACCAAAACACCATTATAACACCATAAAAGTGACTAATACAGTCCAAAAACCTTTTAATATGATTATTTATTTTAAAAAACTACCAGGTGGCAAAATATGATGACACAGCAACCAACAATTAACACTGTGTGTGTAATTTTAGCACAGTCTACCCTCCATACCTGGCACCATTACTAAGCTAACATTAACTGGCTAATAACAGGGTAGTAACATGCTAGCACTAGATTGCTAATCTAATAAAGGAGATAACTAGCAGCCTGAGGTTAAAAAAAAAAAGAAAAGAAAAAATGAACCAGCTAGCATGAACCACCTGACTAGATAATCTACAAATATCCTGAATGTAGCGAAAGCTGCAAACAAACTTAAAACAACTTAAAGGAGCTGACAAAAATCTAGCGGTAGCTAGCTAATTTAGCTAATTGATAGAGGTACTTCTATCAAGCTAACTGTAAAAATAAGCTAAAATGCTGTGCTTTGTAAGATTAATAGAATCTCATAGTACTGGATTAATGTTTTAATGCTGTAATTAGAAGGCTGTTATTTGAAGTCTGAAAATTCATACCTTTACTTCGCACTTAAACCAATTTACAAAAGTCACCAGACCACACACACCCAGTCCTCTTACACACCTCACGGCCCTGTGGAGCTGAACAAAAGTCTAGCTGGTGCCAGTGATTGCAAGGTATGACAGGAATCTGCTACAGTAACACACACACACACACACACACACACACACAGCCAATACCTCAATGATTAATGCAGTATTTTATTTTTTTTCATAATCATGAGTGCCTCATCTCAACTTCATATTAATTCTCACTCACAGGATTTACTCAGCCTATTTATTTCCAGTGCAGTTGATCACTATTCTTCTCTTCTCATCATTTTTTATGAAAAATAAGAGTCCAATTCCTGCCAATTTTCACTCGCATGGGAAGTTACAGCCATTGCAAGCATAATCATTGGTGTAGAGATAATGACATAATAAGTAATGAATAAAACACCCTGTGTTGTGCTGTTTTAGGAAAATAAATAATTAACAACAATTATTGTGCTGTGATGAAGCACAAAAATGAAGCAGTAAATTCCTGTTACCGCCTTGAGGCTGATTATTTTCCTATAACATCACGTCCTGAAGTGTTGTATTTCTTTTATACCACAGCAGAACAGAACGAGCACGTTAATATAAAGGTGTGATTTGCGGCTGAACTGCTGTCAGAAAATTAATCAACACCTTCTGACCAATCAGAATCCAGAATTCAGCAGCACTGTGGTGTAAGAGCCAATAGCGCTATTCATGTTTTCTCTTTAACGCCAGTCAAGCACCAACATCAGAGCTCATCAGGTCAGCCTTTACCTTCGGTGTTCCAGCTTTACTGGATCTGTCTTTTTCTCCGTCCAGATGAGGAGACATGTAGGAAGTCAGATCCTGTGGAAAAGCCAGAAAAGACTAAATGATTCTGTTGTGAGTGTTGAATTGAATTTTATGAAAATTGTAACAAAAATACGTTCGTCAATCTTGAAAAATCAGGCCTCGAAACTGAAGATGTAAAGGTCAAGCCGTGGTGATCAAAATGTCACACTGTTTAGCGTTCGCTGTCGTTACAAAACAAATACTGTGCCTTATTTTACTCATTTATCTTGGATTAATTCTAGACAGCAACAACCCATGAGTATTTTGTCTGTACGTGTTATGATTTTGTCTTCGGAGGAGTGTCCTTGGGTAGAACCTGGACCTTTCTCAGTGTTTTTGGATCATTTCCTCTCCCACACACACACACACACAGAGCTGAAGGTGTGGCGAGTATGAGCTGCCAGGTTGGCCTGCATTATATAAACACATTGAGTAGACACTCCACTCTACATCTTCAAATACTCTAAATATTTTCATCTAGACACAGCGAGACTGTAATAAAAAAGTCGCTCTGCATTCAGACCGGTTTTGATGAACGTCTCACTCTTTGGCTTGATGCCACTGTACAGTTTGGCTCGAACACCACGGAGGGCATGACACCCTCGGTCGAAGTATTTTCAAGATTTCAGTTCAGAGGCGGACGTTTACTCACAATTCCTTAAAGGTAAACTACTGAAACTACTGGATGGCGGTGCGAGCCAAAAAAATGTTCCTGATACACCTGAGTGTTCTACTAAACATCCAATAACATTTCAATGATAGAAAAACAACAACAAATAAACAGAATAAAATACCTTTTCAGATCTCCCAGTCTAAGAACTGTCCATGTGGGAGTGGCCTAATATTCTTATAGGTACACTTGATTGACAGCACTCCCTAATGCAACGGCTGAAATTTAATAATTTAAATTTCAGAATTTTTAGACTTTTTCCAAGTCTAAAAATTATGAAATTTAAATTATTATTTAATGCTACTGGTTTACTTATGAAATTATTTTATTTCATTTAATTTTTAAAATATACATTAAATCTCATTCTGTGCACTATGCATTTCTCGTTCATTTTCATTAACATGAAAAGTCACTGCACAATACAATTTACAGTGATTATTTATTCATCCTTAGTAACTGCCTGGTCAGAGTCATGCTGCTTTAAAATAGCCTACTAGTCTGTTTATACGGTTGGAAATAAAACTAACTAAATTCATTATAAAATATTGCAAACAGGAATAAACAAAAAATAATAACTGTGTGAAGTAAAAAAAAAACAGCCCCACACTTATATCTAGACAAATTATGAACTGGGTTGATTTAGCTGAGGTCTATGTATTTATTATTTATTATTATTTATTTATAAAGTATTTATTATAAAAATAAAAACTTGCAGGTTTAAGCCATGCCCACTCTAGGGTTTAGTTATTAAATTATTTAATTTGTTTTTATTTAATTTTTAACATATATATTAAATCTCACTGAAAGTAATTTTTCAAAAATGAAGATTGGCATGAAATTGGATTTAAATGACAAAATTGATGCAACCTTCAGCTTCGTTTTGTTATTTGTTCAAAAATTCAGAATTGGTTTTAAATGGCAGTCTTTACAATGATGCTTGTCTATTTACTGTCTTGTATAATAAAAAATTTAAATGCATAGTTTTGATAAATAAAGGGTGATATAAAGTTTTAGTAACAGTTCCAAATACGAATAGTCACTTTATCCTGACACTATCATAGACCGTGATAAAAAGTTAAACCATTACACTTTTAATTGTCTTTTTTTCATTCAAACATAATCCTCATTTGGCAAAATTTATTGGAATTTCAAGTTTTATTAATCAAAATGCCGTATTTATCAATAGATTTTAAATCAAATGTGTTTGTCTATGCAATTTATAAGTGCTGATGTTATTGTGTAAAAAAGCACAAAATAATAATAATAATAATAATTATAATTATTATTATTATTTAATTATTAGTTATTGTAATTATCAGAAGGATATATTTATCAAAATATAAAAAAAGTCAACATTTCTGTTATGCCATTTAAATTTTACCACAAGATGAAATTGTTTAAAAAAACAATTTGTTTAATAAAAATGAATGCATATTAATTAATTGTATATATAATTGATTGACGCTTCTGCCCAGTTTATGAAAATGGCGTACGTCAAAGTGCTGGGATTTAAATTGCATGTTGAAAGTTTCATTCGAGATTTATGACGATTGAAATATGATCCACTTCCACTTCGATACAAAGCTGTAAGTTCCCTTATTCATCAGCTTCCTCTATTTGAGTAAAGTACTGGTTTGTGTGATGCCTGAGGGGAAAAAAACGACTGTATGAATCTCCTAAAGCACTGAAAGGGTTAATGTGTAATGTACCAGATAATGAATTTATTATGATGCTATTATTGTGGTCAAGAATAATCTTATATCTTGAATCTTTTTATTGTGTGCTCAGGCCATATAGATATCATGTTTATAACCATCTATTAATGTACATAGTACTGGTTTAGCGGAAGAACGTTCTGACAGTAAAAATTCTATTTTTTTTATTCGTTGCTCTAGCAGGAGCACACGTAACGGCAAAAAAAAATCGACGTGTTCTATGTAAATCGTTCTCTCTCCAGATTTCAGATGCTTTCCTGAGCATTTAAGAAGAGTAAATATACTCACTAAATCTGATGTTAAGTTTGAGACACTCTTCATTTTTTAAAAACTGGTTTTTTTTTAATACAAAAAACTAGGTTTAAATATCATTTAAATTCCTCTCCTTTTAAAAAAAAATGTGAAATGGAAAGAAATGGGATTTTTACATCCTTAAAAGAAAAACATGTTTTTCTTTGTTCAATTATTTGCTCTTAAAATAGTAATGGTGCATCTTGTATCACTGTAGGTGAAAAATTAACAGGCGATCACATGCCAGCTATTTTATTACATTTTGCTGATAGCAAAATTATCTGTCTTAATAAATAGGAAAGAGGTGAAAGGGGTTAAAAGGTGTGTGTGTGTGTCATGTGATGGAGGAGAACAAGGTTAGTGGTGGGCAGGAATTGGCAATAACTAAATTACAGGATGTTAATGCACAAATAACACTTAGTCAGCACCTGTACATGTACACAGACGTTTCTCCAAGCAGTTCAAGCCATTTTTTTATCCCAATATATTCATTATTCAGATTTAACAGATAATGTGTTCTAGATGAATAGAACGCAACAAAAAAGTCGCACGAGTGGGAGGTTTTTACTTTCATGTGGGAACAAGTTGCGGGAGAAACAGAGACCACGTTCATTAACATGAAAAGTCACTGCACGATACATTAACAGTGTTCATTTATATTCATCCTTAGTAACTGCCTGGTCAGAGTCGCGCTGCCTTAAAATAGTTTCTTTATACTATATTGATATATTTGTTATATATTTATAAGCCACACGCTCATCTCTAGACTAATTATGAACTGGACTGATTTAGCTGAGGTCTGAAGCTTTTTCAAGTGTTTCTAATAAAAAAAAAAAAAACTCTTGCACGTTTAGGCCACGCCCACTTCTGGGTTTAAATCCAAATACAGATACAGGTGGGGTCAACTGCGTTAAACTGCTAATATACTGTATATAGAGCTGTAAATTGTAGAAGTTAGGAAGGAATGAACCTGAAATGATGACTGTCTAAAAGAATACTTCCATCTTGACTAGGAATGAATATCAGATAGGAAGATAGAGGGGGAAAAAAGACAAAAAATATAACACTGTAGCGAAAAAAAAAGGCACATCCCATCCATCATCCCTCACTCCTATTGATTATTGCCACATTGCTTCTCTTCTCATGTGCATCCATTTAAACTGCTCACAGTCAGACTAGCACTTGCTTGGCCTTGTGTCACTGTAAATCACAAGCCTTCGTTGAAAGTGATCAGCTTTCCACGGCTTTGCCACATCAACACCCTTCATTTACGCTCCATAACTCTGAAAGCTCTAAAGCATCACAAAAAACATCCTGGTGAGGAAAAGAGTGTTTGTAGCTGCTTTAACGCAAGTGAGAACATGATTTGTGGACGTTCCACGGCACTAAATGTAACTATAAACAGATCAAAAGTAAGGTGCGTCACGCTTTAATAAATTAAAAATGATCATCGTTGGCGTCTGGGGACATGCTGCTGATTATTTTCATTTAGCAGCATTTAACCTAAATGTTTTACTCCTTAATTCCTTAGTAATTCCTTATTAATTACTGTAGGTTGAAGCGGTCTTTAGATTTGGATCCAGACCTCCTGAAGTGAGGGTTTTTTTTTTTCTTTAAAATCTGTTTTAAATGCATTATGGGTGCATCTACATCTGTATGTTTATGTGGATAACGACACACGAAACACTTTTTTTGGGTGTAGTCTGACAAGTGTGTTTCAATTAGTTGTCTTTTTTCTTTTAAGAATTCTGTTCTCTGATACATTTGCATACAACTGTTTTTAAAATAAAAATAATAATAATGATGATAACTGTAGTGTTTATGTATCAGTATTGTGAATACATTACAGTGAAGTAGCTGCAGATACCAAGCCCTCATAGTGCTGGATTAACCCTTTAATAGACTACTGAATAAACACATGAAACGTCTATGGCACTCTGTTTCAGCATGTTTGCTACATTGGTTATAAGGATGTTATGAACCAGGTATTACCCAGTGTCCTTATCAGAATGCGCGCTCCCGTGAAATCTGCGTTACAGTGTTCTTGAGGTCACTTTAACACACACACACACAAAAAAGTGTTGGGGGCGTCAGTGATTTAAAGAAACACTTTAATAAGAGTTCAATGCGCTACACGTGTGCAGGAGACAGTGGACCAGAACCCCTCCCCGAAACCTCCCGAACTCCTTTCCGAAACCTCCCGAACCCCTCCCCGAAACCTCCCGAACCCCTCCCCCCGAAACCTCCCGAACCCCGAGCCAAACTCACGGGCATGTGGAGCCGCAGCGCGCGCTTCTTCTTGGGGCTCTTCCTGGAGGAGTCGCGCTCCTTCGCGTCCGCCGCCGTGCTGCCCATTTTCCCTCCTTCTCTCTCTCTTTCTCCTTCTCTCTCTCTCTCTACTTCTCACGCTCCTTCTTTCACTCTGTAAAGTCAGTAAAGCGCGTGCAGAAAGTTCTGACAAACAGCTGTGTGAGAACCTCCACTCACGGAAGCGTGACTAAAATGGAGCCACTCCAGTTCCTTAAAACGCTGTTCTCCGGGTTGCCAGATTGATGGGATTCAGCTTCCAAACAAAGACACTGTTCAAAATCCCCTAGGACTTCACAACCACGCCCACATTGTAATAACGAATCTAATAACAACAATATTAAGTTTTCTTATTTTTAAAAACATTATTATTATTATTATTATTATTATTATTATTATTATTATTATTATCATTATAAGAACAATAATAAGAAGAAGTCAGGGCAGGAGTTTACTTGTTCTAGTTTCTTGGTTACATGACAAATTGCATTTTTTTGAGAGAGAGTGAGAGAGAGAGAGTGTGTGAGAGAGGGACAGAGAGAGAGCAAGAGATAGAGACAAAGATAAAGAGTGAGAGAGACAGAGAGAGAGAGAAATAGTGAGAGAGACAGAGAGAGAGAAATAGTGAGAGAGAGAGAGAGAGAGAGGGGCAGGTGACAAAATAACTATTTATGGCTGCTTTAACTTGGTGAGAACAGGAAATTCGTGGCACCTTGTAAGTGATAATGTGCAATAAAGTCATATTCCTACCTTGGAACGTTCCATGTGAGAAGTGGAAAAAAAACATGGACGCCTCCACAAACGTGTGTGTTTTTTTTTTTTTTTGCTCTGTCAGAGCATGTAAAGCTCTTGAAAAGCTACTTTAAGCACAACATTAGTGATAACTCTAATGGTGATGAGTACCATCTCAGAACAGTGATTAGTATGGCCTTTGTTATAGATTTAACCAAGTACTGTATCTGTATATGAACTGATCTCAAGCCAATACTGCTGTAAACTCATTTAAAAGTCAAGAAGCGGTACTTTACACTGTTCACAGTGCGAGCGGCCATGTTGGTTTGATGTCACTCTGTAAGCAGGAAAGGGAATGATACTTGAGAAGACTGCCCCAAGTTTGACAAGTTGAAATTTCAAGCTGCGGGGGTGTTTTTGGTGGTTTTTACTGGTTGTAGGCAGAGAATTACAAACTGCAACTTTGCCTCAAACACGTCTCCTGGATGTTCCACAACATTCAACCTAAAATCTGTGACGCATCATTCATTAATAAAATAAACATTATAGTCGTTGGCAAATCTCTGCGATATAAGCGGAATAACACAATCCAGACAGTGCGGTTATACAAAAATGATTTATAATGGTCTGGAGTGTGTTACTTCTTTACATACTATATATTATTATTGCTTACTATGAACTATTGATGGTATTGATTAAACTAATTCATAATTTATTATTATTACTAATATTGTTACTGGGGTTGTTATTATTTAATTAGTGTTACACTAAATTATTATAGCTTACTAATTTTTAGATAATAATTAATAATAAGAAGAATAAGAACAAGAAAATGAACAATAAAGATTATTATAATTATTATTATTATTGTTCGTAGTAGTAGTGTTTATTATTATCTTATTATTATCATAATACATTTTTTTTACTTATTTCTTGCTATCTTTTAAAAGTACACCTACAATATGACTGTGCCTTGAAAAAGCTCTCTATATATATCATGTTCCACAAGAAACCACAACAGCTAGTCGTCTCATAAAATATCACTATTTCTTATGCTAATTTATTTATTTATTTATTTATTTATTGCAAAGGTTTTTGTTAATGGAGATTGGCTCGCTATCTGAACTCAGATTAAAATATTGACCCTGAGTTCCTCAAAATTAAACCAACAGAGGTAAAGCATCCCAATATGGCAACCCTGAGCAGTACCGTTTATCTGACGGGGTTGCCAGATAAATAATATTTTCTCTGGCTTAGAAAGGATATGAATCACATATTCACACATTCATTTTTTACTTACTAACAGGCACACTTACTCTGTTATTCTTTTATTCATTCATTTGCTGATTTATTTAGAATTGAAATTAAAAATAAAGAAAAACACATAAAAAAAATAAATGCAATCACAACCTTCTCACCATCACCGTCATCTCAGAGACACTATACTCACTTTACAGAGTACACATCATCTTCAAACCATGCAAAGCATCCTGGGAATGTACAATTTGGACAATTTGTGATGTGTTGTGATATTTCAATATGCTTTCAGCCTTAAAAGTAAACACCAGACTGCCAGAATAGTTGCTTGCATAGATGTGCTGTGCTCAGCACCTCTTTCCAGCCCAATGATAAGCTGCATTATCTATGTTTTATTAAGATATATAGTCTTTAAAAAAAAGTGGGAAATATCTCAATATGGCAACCCTGATACATTCCCTGTAATAGACCTGTCAAAACACAACTGCAAAACATATCAGTGCTGATAAAGCACTGAGTCGCCTTCTACAGGAAGTGTGTAGCCTTTCCAAAGCAGACCTGTTGCCACACACACACACACACACACACACACACACACACACACACACACACGGTTGCCATATTGGTAAGATACGTCCGTAGGGCGAGCTTACTTTAGCTTATACACTGTAAGTTTATCTGTCAGAATTTTGACCATTGACCCATGACATTCTGACATGGATCCTGAGAAGAGAAAACCGATACTCACTATTTAGGTGTAAATATGTATCCTACATCAGGATTAGCTAACATAATAACCAAAAAAATACTAAGACTCTGAGATTTAAGTAAAAAAGGCTTTGTCAATATTTATGCAGGGAAAGTTCCTTGTTTTCAGAGCCGGGTTACTCACCTGCTTAATACACTGGTCCAAGAGAACCCCCTAGTGTTTTTCCTGCTCTAACAAACACACACATACTTCTTTTGAGTTTGGACCATGTGGCTAAAGTTGATTCTCACATACAACCCCACAAGGTTGCCAGATACACTTATTCTCTCCACTCAAATCTCACTTTAAGGGTTGTTCATAATAACAGATCAGCCCTTAAGTTAAGCAGATTAAGGTGCTGTCTCTTTTCTGATGTCCTCTGTAGTCAAGTTTCCACTTTTTGCACTTTTCTGTTATAGACAAAGTGAAAGTGTGTAAAAAAAAAAAAAAAAAAAGTTAGCCAAATTTGCTGTCTCTTGCCTGTTTCCATCCAGTTGTCCTTTTACAGATACAACTGTGTGCATGATCAAGTCATCCTTAAAAAAATTGTTTCATAAGTTTTGGTGTATCGCAAAAGAAATCTCCCCTTGAGCCGTTTCCATACATAATTTTGTGTATATCATAAATTATATACCTTTTGCGTTCCACATGTCCTCAAATCTTTGTAAAATGGAGAGAGTATTGAGACCATTAATTGAAATCGGCCAGCTTACTGTCATTTTAATTTCAAGTAATTGTGATTGTACGAAATATCAGAAGACGACATCAGAATGGAGTCAGACATCAGAACCAGTTGCTCGTCTGATAGGGCTTCAAGTAACTGCCCTTGTGTGACGAAGCCCATGGGTCTGGGAGAGACCACGCAATAGAGCATTCTGGGAGGTAGTGGTGGAGAGAGACTTCACAGAAAGTCTTTGGGTGTATCTGGGTGTATTTAGTATGTCACAACCCACATTTGAGATGCTGTGCTAATTGGTCATGATGTTGCAGCCATCGCAAGCTGCCACAGACCACCGGTTCCAACCCAAAAGCCATTGCCCTGTTCAAGCAGGCAATCTACGCCGAGTACAGAGTAGTAGGGGAAACTTTTGGGATTAGTAAAACGAACGTCCATCAATGTATATATTCTGTGTGCATAGCTATTAAAGAAAAATTAATGCTGCATTATAACAGGCAGCCGAATGTAGCGGAGGCCAATGAAATTGTATACCATGGCGCATCTTGTGCAACAGGCTTACGGTGTGCTTCCCCCAATGGATGGATAAATTCTGTCATGTGACACATTTCTTTTGCATGAAAGCCATTTTTCTAGACAAAAACTGTTTCAAAACTATTTTTTGCAACATTTGAAGCACCAACATATTTGGCACTTGAGAAATTTTATTGAAAATTTGCACTTCCATCATGTATATTGCTAATCATTTCAACACGCTAACCCTTTTTTTCATGAAAAATTGGACGGAAAAGCAGCTTGTGGGAAATTTTTTTTTTGTGGACTTTAAGGGGATAATACAATTCATTACTTAATAGTGTCATATTTATGTTTACTTTTAGCCATAGTCATTTTTAGTATATTTACAGCCAAAGCATAAATTTCAGTGTTATATATTATGGTTATATCAAACTGATCAAAATCCAGAGGCCCTGGATTTAATACTCCTCCTCACTTGAGCCACTATCACACAAGAAGACATGCTTAAGTTCACCCCGTCTGCGGGAGCTCTCAAGTTTGGATCCAGGTGATGCCCCAGTCATCTGTGGCATCTTCATCTTCCCTGGCTGATATCTGTCTTGTGATAGGGGAGAGCTGACTGGTGGGTGGGAGCAGGAAAAAGTCAATAAAAGAAGCACAGAACATGAAAGAGAAGAAATGGAACAGTGAAAACACCTCATGATAATGAAATCCAAACAGACAAGACAGAAGTGTGTATCTGCCACCAGATGGAGCCACAGGCTGTGTCCTAAATTGCGCATTACGCTCTAGACCCTACACTGTCCTCTTGACTCTCTAGTACCTGGATGTCTCAAACCCAACTGTGATATTTTGGATTTTACTTCGGCACCGTTGAATTCTGTTTATGTAAAATTTATGGAAGGAGTCTCCACTGTCAGTGCTTTGTAACGGTCACAAACACTTTAAGTTTCATCACACTCCCCCACCTGTTGTTGATTATTTTCCTACCACACACAATGTTTTATTCATTACAGTACTCAAAACTATAACTGTTTGTTAACTCCATGATGTTCTTTTGTCTTTTTTTTTTTATAGATAACAGTGTGTCAAGACTCTGAACAACTCCACAAAGCCGTCTGACATGATACTGTGATGATTTTGATGCTAAACTGATGGCTATAAGTGGCCTTAACTAGTTAGCTACATTAGTCTCATACCTCTGGGGCAAAACTCAAAAAGGAAACACTGAAGAGTAAACACTTAGCTGAGCATCTGTTTCTGGGGAAAAATAATAAGATTGTTTACTGCATTTTTTTTGAAGAATTTGTAAATTCTGCATACAAGATATTTAGTGTGTCACATCTAGAATGTGACCTTTGACCTTTCACTGTCACAAGCTGGTCAGGAGAGAAGGGGGGGGGGCTTAAAGAACAGAGTAAACAAACTTGTATAAAGAAACACATTTAATGAGTGTTTAAAAAAGAAAGAGAGAGAGATGGAGGAAAAAGGGGAGGAGAGTAAGACGGCTCAAGTCGGGTGTCAAGAGAAGATTTGTGGAATTGGAGGAAAGTGCTGCACATACACATACACACGGACCTGCTGTTCTTCTGAAAGGTACTTAATCACATATACACACAAAGACACAAAGACACACACACACACACACACACCAACATCTTAAACAGGAATCCTGATCGTGTGTGTGCCCGCTGCAGGAGCTCCGGAAGTCAAGGTCAGTCATATTTAACGTACTTTTTATACAGAGGCATTCAGAATATCAAGAGTGATGCTAGTAATAATAATAATAATAATAATAATAATTATCTGTTTAACAGAATAATCTAATGTCTAAACATGTCTGAGAACTACCAAGAAATGTTTTTCCTCCATCAGTTTTTGAACTCTAAACATGACTGCTATTATATATAAAGCAGTTATATACAGTATATTGATATTTAATTTTAAAAAATATATGATATTGATTGAATATGTTTATGACAGTTAACAATCTTGCAGCTAACATTTCATCAACAGTGAGGAATTCATTTGACTCATTTGATTCAGCTCATCAATAAGAGTCGACTCTTTCGGTTCCCAAACAATTCTAAACCAAAAAAAACCCCCAAAAAATACCAATTCTGATCAGTGAGAGCAGTTTTTTTTCTTAATAAATGATGACGTAGGGGACGTAATTGATATGTTTCAGCGCAGTATCGAATCATAAACATGGCCGAAGAGAAAACTGTTTGGACAGGTGAAGAAACAAAAAAATGGATTTGATTTAATTAATGTAAGCAGCATGAAACGTCGTTGTGGCCCTGAACAGGATAAAGTGCTTAGCAAATATATAAATAAATACAAATTAATTCATGCTAACAAACATTTTGATTACATGACACTGTAGAGAGTAATGCCATTGGCTACATCTTAAAAAAAACAACAACAACAACAACAACAAAAACTACACCTTGCTAGCATTAAAGAGAAAGAGTTAGCGTAGACTAGCAGAAATGCCTATCATTTTTTCTAATTGTATATTTTGATACTCTCCATTTTTTTAAACATACAAAACTGTGCAAAAGTCTTAGGCACCCTATATTTGTTTAGTACAAACTTTGTTATAGAGTTTTATTTCATGTCTTTTACGTTATTGAGTCAGTACAAAACATTTTAGATTCCCTAACATTAGTTTTCCAGCACAAAATTAAAATGTTACAGAAAAACGTTTCTTTGTCAGTAAAGAAAGCAGCATATTACATAAGTAATTTTCAGAACTTTTCAGATAAAAACTTATTGAAGGCTGCTGGGTTTTGCTGAAAAATAAGAAGTGAGTGTGACAGTCAAAGTCTCCAGAAGAACTGTGGATGTTTCTGCAAGATGCAACACTTCCAGCTCATTTCCTTATAAATCTACACTAATTGTACCTGAGACTAATATATATTTTTTAAAGCAAAGGGTCATCAGACCAAACACTAATAATATTACTGCTTTTTACAATATTTTTTTAAATGTAGAAACATTTAATTTCATTATTTTTAAAGGCATCTTTGCTCTATAGCATTTCTTTGCATGTGCCTAAGACTTTTGCACAGTACTGTATATTAAAAAAATCATTCATTGTAATTTTTATCTGTTTATAGTTACATTTAATGTCTGTGCAACGTTAGTTAACAAAACAATTGTTTACTCACATGCCTCTCTTTTTTAAATAAGATAAAAAAGAAAAAAAAAAGAAAAAACCCAGCTTGTCCCGCTACCAACAAACCAAAGTGTAGTAAGTTAAGTTGCAGCTTTTTGACTGTTCCAAACCGCTGACACCGGAGACTCCTTCCATAAATCGTACATCAACAACTGTACGTTATACATTAATCTATTTGCATGCCATAGAAACAATAAGTAATTAAAACGAGTGCATTAATATAAACCTGTGATCTGCAGCTGCACTTTCTGACCAATCAGAATCCAGATTTCACCACCATTTTTTTTTTAACTGTTGTATTTCACTCAACATAAAGTGGTGGCGATCTGGGTGGCTTCGGGTGCCGTTCCACACAGCTGCGGTCTGGTTAGCGTTGAGCCGCTTTGTATAAAAACACCATCAAACTGTCATAATGAATAATCTGAGTGTATGAAGGTACACATATATGTATATATACACTGCCCTCCAAAAGTTTGGAAACGCCTGAACAAAATAGGGTTTTGGGCAATATCAGCATAAATCCTCTTTAG
>CM074977.1:23538718-23553330 GCA_037576825.1 Pangasius krempfi
CTGTTGTACAGTTGTATTTGTAGCTAGCTAACCTAGCTTCCCTGAGAGACAGTATAAAAATCTTGCTAGCAGCATTAGTTAGCTAAACATGATGATTAAAAACCTTTTTGTACAGAATTAGCAGTGTTACTAGCACTGGTGGTGACATGCTAGCATAACATTAGATATCTAGTACTATTAGCTAATACTGTTTGCTAATATCAGTATATTGTTTTCACATATATGAATACATATTAATTAATTAATATGAATTTTTGTACATACATGAATGAATTTTCATATATTAATGAAAATGTTTTTTATTTCTGTTTCAGATTTAAGACCTTTCTTGTGTTAAATGTTTTCATATTAAATGTCTTGTGTTAAATGTGTTCATATTAAAACATGGATGTTTCAAATGTGTCTTTAAGAAAGAAAATGTAAACTTTTTTTAACCTCAGAATCATGGATTTTCAAGAACTAGCTCTTTCAAGCAAAAAATTTCTTTTCTTCTGAAATCCTGGACTTTTGCCTCTCCTTTCTGAATTGATATAAGTTTTGTGTTTAAGACAATTCTGGAATGTTCTTTTTCTTCTTATCCGCTCAGCTTAGCCACTTATCCTTCTAGTCTTGGTCTTAACTCTGTGTATTCCATATTATTAAAAGTAAAATATCAGTATTTATGAGATTGTACAGGACATTTTTTTTATTTATGTAATACAAATATTAGAAATGGCCTCACTGCTAACTGTTTCACAGTTAATGAGACCATGATGCTGTTTGGAGTTTTGAGGTGCCAGTAAACTCTTCCTCGCGTTGCCCGGCTGAGTGGAACTCTAGGCTGTGAAGGAAAACAGAGCTTTGTACTGACGCTCCAAGTATTTAAACCACAGAGAGACTCGTCCATACATGGCTATGACTGATGTCCTTCTCTATGTCTGTATGAAATCCTGGTAAAGCTGTGCGTGGCTGGCTCTAATGGACAAACAGATTGATTTAAGTGTTGTATTTTTATGTCTCATAAAGTTCAGATACATGTAACTGTTGTGATCAAAATCATACAGGAGCTAAGAAACAGGAAATGTTTGACTATTATATCTTTTACCATTCTGAGTGATTTAAACCCAATAAATCCCACAGAGTATAATCACACGGCCTTCGCAAGTTCTTCCATATTAAAAAAAAAAACGTGGACGTAAATACACGTCTGGAATATCTGATGGAATATTGGACAAGTGACAGTAATAGAATACAGGGCAGTGTCATGAAATGAACCTTGTAGAAGATGTGAGCGAGTCAGTGAGTGAGTGAATCTGCGAGTTAAGGAGTGAGTCAATGAATCAATCAGTCAGTGAGTGAGTCGATTAGGAGTTTCTGAGTGAGTCAGGCACGGAGTCATTAATTTAGTGAGTTAGTCAGTTAGTGAGTGAATCAATGAGTGAGTTAGTGAATCTGTGAGTAAGTCTATGAGTCAGTGTAAGAGTGAGTCAGTCAGTCAGTCAATGAGTCAACGAGTCAGTGAGTGAATGAGTCAGCCAGTCAGTGAGTCTGTCTGAATAAAAACACCTTAAAAGCCACACAGTACATCACAAAGTAGAGTGACAAATTTATTAGTAAGTCACATACTAGTAAAGTACAGACATTTAGGTATGGATATATATGATGACAGTCAAAAGTTTTGCGTTTTACTGAAGTTGTTTTTTACGTTTTATCAAAGTTTACCCACTATTGTCTAATAAACAAGAGGAAAATGAAACAATTGTTCCATAAAAATCCCTAAATCTATGTATTAAATGACTCTAAATGAGTATCTTATTTTTTTTTATTATCTATGCATGCTATAAGTATGAAAGTTATTCTGTGCTTAGACTTACAGGTAATATTAGAAAGTGTTAGTATGAACTGTAACAAATATTTTAAGTACACTGATCCAGTTACAGCTACACAAACCGTCAGAAATATATCTCACTTAATTAGATTTTCTATTTCTAGGAGAATTAACTTGAACTCCTTTCCTGATGTTTAACAAAGAATGTTAATACAAGGGGTTTTAGACACACCCTGCCAGTTTTAGCAGAAAATTGAGACTTCTAGCAATGTAAAACTCCAAATGACTCAAAATGACAGAGTGCGGTATGTGAGTAAGCAACAGAGCAACTGGAACACAAATCTTCTAAAAGCCCTAATGTAAAAAAAAAACAAAAAAAAAAAACAGTGTGTGTGTGTGTGTGTGTGTCTGTGTCTGTGTCTCTCTCTCTCTCTCTCTCTCTCTCTCTCAGGACTTCTTCCCAGCGTACCTCCTCTCAAATTGGCCCACATCAAACTTGCGCTTGCAGCCTGCGTAGTTCATGTAGCGTACTTTACCAAAAACTGGCCGTTCGGCCCAGCCCTGGTCATGAATCCCGCAGATGGACCACATGCAGCCTGCAGACAAACATTACAGCAACAACTCAGGGTACAATAAAATACACATACAAAAAAAATGTGTGTGTATATATATATATATATATATATATACACACACACACACACACACAGATACACACACAAAGGAAAAAGAAAATGAAAGAATAAAATTTAAAACAAGAATGAAAGAATGAATGAAATAGAAAAAAGAAAGAAAATAAACAGATACGTTTATACGAAAAAATAAATTAAACATTAAAAAAGAAAAGACACGGAAAATGAAATAAAGAAAAAGTAGAAAAAGACAATGAAAAAAAGAAAGAAGTAGAACTCAACACCAATAGTCAAGTCTAGCTCTTCTTGTTACTAATTTGTGCGCCTCAGATTCCTTTAAAATATACTTCACCAGAAGGAAGCAATTGAAGAGAAACTATTTCAGACATCTGAACTTGCTGTGACCATGACCCTGTTTGGATCAATTCCAAAATCGAATCAGTTCATCTGCTGGTTGTGATGATAACTCTAAACCTACAAACACACACTCACCCACGTATCCGTTCGGGTCGCAGCCGTCCAGCGCGTAGCGATCGTTGAGGTAGATGGAGATGTTCACTGCCTCCTCGGGTGAAGCCGTCCACTCCAGGATCTTCTTAGCCCAGTACATGCGCAAGAAACCGTGCATCTTCCCCTCTAAGATGATCTGCCTCTGGGTGGGGTCACACACACACACACACACACACTCTTTATATATATATATATATATATATATATATATATATTATAAGAATTAGGCTAACGTAGCTAATGTGGCTAGAAGTGCCATTTGAATGATGCTAAATTGGTGGACATAGGCTTCTGTTACTTGTTAGTAACATTAGCCTCATAGCTTCAGTGCAACACTGCCTTCATGTACCTGTGCAGCGTTCCATAGCTGGTCGTGTGTGTCCGCATTTTCCAGTTGCTCTCGTGTGTATAGGTAAGGCCGAGCATCTTTAGCATGATCCTGCAGCGTCTTCTTTGCCCAGTCATACGCACCTGAAAACACAATACAGCGGCACACTAAACATTCTGCTCCAAACATTCTGTTCCACCATTTTCCCCACAAGTTTATATCTATTTTCATGTTGGGATTTTAGGGGTCCCTGGAGGACTAATGGTTAGGCCACAGTGCTCTCACCGCTGCCGATTGGGGTTCGATTCCCGGCCAGGGAACCTACCCCAGTCACCGGGGTTGCACAAGACAGTGCAACACTGAAAAACACTGAAACTCAAAATTGATTACTGTAAGGTGACATTGGATTTATGTTGGGAAATATTTTTAAGAAAAATAAAAAATTGTAATATTTTGCTTGTATAAGTATTCAATCCCTGTGCTGTGGAAGCGCCCCGTTTACACCGATGAAAGATATTGCTCTAACAATTACCTTAACATCGGAGGCCACCTTATAGCTCATAGTCTCAGAACAGGCCAAGTTAATCTGTGACAATCCAGAGCCAAGGCCAGGAAACAGACAAGCAGGCTAAACCGACCGTCTGCTAGCTGCACTGAGTTGTCACTGCTGAGACTGTGTCTGTTCCCTGAGCCAAACAAAAACACAGCCAGCACCTTTGATCTGAAGCTAGGACTACTAAATATTAGATCTCTTACATCTAAAAAGCTTATTGTAAATGAAACTATTACTGATCCAGAATTTAATGTACTGTGTTCTACAGAAATGTGGATTAAATTTGTTGTATCCATTCTAAATTCAATAGGAGTTAATCACAATGTAATAGGATCCACTCATAGTGATGGTCACACTCCTGATATAATACTAACCTTCGGACTAAATATAGAAAATAGACACATTTTTGCAGTCTGAAGCTATCTCAGATCAGTATCTCATCTCGTTTAAAATGTGTCTTAATCATAATATATGCACCTTGCCACACTACCGTGTCAAACATACGTTCACATCAGCTATTGCCCAGAGTTTTATCAATAATCTCCCAGAGTTACCAACCATGACTGGATCACTGCTTGCACTGTACACAAAGTACGTTATCCTTAACTATTACGTGACAATTAGCATACCTGAAAATCTCTCCCTCTTTCTCTGTCGAAGATCATTGGGATTGCTGGGGATGGTGCCACTTGGGGACCGTGGAGATGGGTTTGGGCTGCGGTTTATATGGGGAGTTGTACTGTGATGGCTTGGGACTGTGATTGCTGTGGTGGCTTTGGGGCTGCGGTTGCTACGAGTAGTTTTGCACTCAGGTCTCCATCAGTGGACAGTGGATAGGTTCAACAAAACAGACTTCATGGGAAAACTATAATCAATTTCCTGGTTACATAATTGCACTGCTTGTCCATATAGTACACAGTTATAGAAGAGACTTATTTATAATTGCACTACCCCTTGTCACCCAGATGAGGATGGGTTCCCATTATGACTGAAGCAGAGGTCACGCCTCCATTATGACTGAGGCAGAGGTCACGCCTCCATTATGACTGAGGCAGAAATCATGCCTCCTTTATGACTGAGGCACACCTCCTTTACTACAACTGAGGCACAGAGGCCATGCCTCTTTCACTACAATTGAGGCACAGAGGCCACGCCTCCTTCACTGAGACTGGGGCACAGAGGCCACGCCTCTTTCACTGAGACTGAGGCACAGAGGCCACGCCTCCTTCACTGAGACTGGGGCACAGAGACCACGCCTCTTTCACGGAGACTGAGGCACAGAGGCCACGCCTCCTTCACTGAGACTGAGGCACCAAGGCCATGCCTCCTTCATTGACACTGTGTCACAAAGGCTACGCCTCCTTCACTGCGACTGAGGCACCAAGGCCATGCCTCCTTCGCTGAGACTGGGGCACAGAGGCCACGCCTCCTTCACTGATACTAAACACACTCTTTTGGCAGTGTGTACTGACCTTTGATGTTGTCGTAGTTGTCGTTGTAGAAGCAGAAATTATCAGACAGCTCTCTGCGCACTAACAGCTCCTCAGTGAAGGAGGACACAGACTCTGTCAAGCGCTTCCCCCAACGCCGCACCTCCAAAATCACACGCTGAGCTGATATCTGACCTGCGGAAGAGAAAGGAGGGAGAGAAAGAGATAGCTTATAGGTTATAATCTGTTTATAAGCAGCTTATTCATTTTTACGTGAACCATCACACACGCACCCGAGTGGATCCATGGTGAGAGCTGGCTGAGCGCATTGGCGTTGGGGTTGTTCCTCTCGGTGGCAAAAAGACGCAGCCGCTGGTCTATAAACGACTCGAGCATGGCGATGCCTTTCGCCATCCCTGGCTGCGCCCACAAAACCTCCCCAATGCTGCGGTCTACCTCCAGTGATGACATTACTTCCTCCCAATCCACTTTCTAAAAGAGCAACCAGACAAACGTATTATCTATTTAAATGTCTACCACACTAATATAATAAATAGTCTAGCAACATAAAAGAAATCGTCCTCAAAAGCGATTCACCTGGGAAACGAAGAGACGTCTTATGTTACTTTATTGTGAGACTTTTTCTAATGTTAGCTAGCTAACTTTATTTAGGGATATTTTCTAACATTAGCTAAAGGACTTTATTTTCAAGCATTAGTCATCTAATTCTTGTGATTTTTATGCTAGCTAACTAGCTTGGTTTTGTTAACTACAGTAGCTAACTTGGGGGGATATATTCTAATGTGAGGTGGCTACCTTTTGGTCGGGATTATTTCTAATGTTAGCTAGCTAACTTTATTTCAAGACATTTTGTAAAACTAGCCATCTCATTTTGGGGAATTTTTTAAATATTAGCTAACTATTTTTTTTTTTTTTTTTTGGATATTTCATAAAGTTCGTTAATTAACTTTGGGGATATTACCTGAGGTTAGCTAGCTAATTCTGGGAATTTTTTTTTTGTTGGCTAACAAGCTTTGTTTGGCAATATTTTCTATGATTAGCTAGCACTCTCCAATGTTACCTTCAACAGCACTGTTTTTGACACAATTTCTAATGATAGTCAGAATGTTAACCCAGTCAACATGTGTAACTCATTCTCAGGAGATTCAACAGCACTCCAGAAATAACCAGATACTTTCAAATTGCCTGGAAGATGATTATGTAAAACATCATGAATTCTGAAGTCCTGCCTTTGCCATTTTGGTGGACACGTGAGGGTGCATGTCCACTGGAGGAAACTCCGTGAGGAACTCCGGGAGGAGTTTGGTGATTTTCCCTCGGATGGTTCTCGCTGCGTACTCCAGCTTATTCGATGCCTCCCAGCATGGCACCACGTTATGGGCATCGACCTGAAGAGCGAACGGAGAGCAATGAACACCATGTGAAAGGATTTAATCAGCTTTACAGCTTGATGAAGGACAGAGAGTGAACCTGAATGAAGGGGACATCAGATGGAAGCTCCTTTTTCACACGTTCAGTCCACTGCAGTGGAAGTCTCAGAGGGTTAAAATCAGTCACGACAGCGCCGATGTCCCAGTGTTTCACAAAACTGGGTAGAGTCAGCTCAGGCTCGCCTCTCAGGAGGTGGAACTGAATATTGAGACTTGTACACTCCTACAGCAAAACAACTGTAAACACTCAACTGATAACAGTACTGCCGAATCAAACTTTCACACACAGAGTTGAATGTTCAAATTAGCGATAAGTGAGATGTTTACCTTCGCCACTTCCTGCAGTCCCCTGAGCGCGAAGGCGTACTGGCGAAATGTCGACTCTAAATACCGTGGCACGAGGCAGAAACACACGTGTAAAGGCAAATTCTCTTCCAGAGCGAGCTGCTGAGCGTAAACCAGTGCCCAGTTATCTACAGAAAGACACGGATCAATACCAGAGCAAGTACAAGGACGTTTACCCTTTAAAGGAAAAATCCACCCTGAACAGTTTCCTACATTACCCACAATCCTGTTCATCTACCTGCTAATAGTGGTGCAGTAGGATTTAGCCCTCACCTAATCTTTATCTAAAGAGAACAATGCAGCAGAGCTTTAGTTCTTTAGTCTCTCACCACATCAGCTGTAACAGATCAGTTTCCAAAGCTTCAACATTTGTTTTGGGGCATTTTCTATTGTTAGCTAGCTAACTTTGTTTGAACATTGTTTTCAAATTAATATTAGACTTAATTATATTTTATAATATAACATGATTTAACAATGCGTAATTTTAACGATTGTTAAATTGGTTTTAAAAATGGGGAGGTTTCTCTTGGCTTTTTTTTTTTTTGTCAAACAAGTGCTAAACCAGCAGCGCCATCTTGTGGCGAACACAAAAACCTTTCCTTCTGACTTCCGTTCTCTTCTCTTTTTTCCATAATAATAATAATAATAATAATAATAATAATGTTAATAATAATAATAATAATAATTTCTTCTAACTCGTTCTGCAAAATAAGTGTTAATCCAGCAGCGCCATCTTGTGGC
Source organism: Pangasius krempfi (assembly GCA_037576825.1). Taxonomy (NCBI): domain Eukaryota; kingdom Metazoa; phylum Chordata; class Actinopteri; order Siluriformes; family Pangasiidae; genus Pangasius; species Pangasius krempfi. Next base: position 23,546,516 of record CM074977.1, read on the forward strand.
GAACACCAAAACCTTTCCTTCTTACTTCCTTTCTCTTTTTTCCATTATTTTAATAATAATATTAATAATAACAATTAAAGCAATAACAAAAACGTTAATAATAATAATAATGATAATAACAACGTATTATTACTTTAATAAACTTTAATAATGATAATAAGAACGTAATATTATTGTAATAAATTTTCTTCTAACGCAGCAGCGCCATCTTGTGGTGAAGCCCAAAACTTTTTTCCTTCTTCCTTCCTTTCTTTATTCTGTCCTTCTATCAGCTTGCTTCATTTAACTACATTTTATAACACAGACTTTTAAAATGATTTTTTTTTAAATGAGCCGTTATTTTAATTATTATTATCAATTTTTGTAATCTTTTGTAACTTTAGTAAAGTAACCCAGCAGCGCCATCTTGTGGCGAACACAATAACTTTTTTCCTTCTTCCTTTCTTGTTTTTCTTCTCTCCTCTGTAGCTTCCTTTGTTTCTATTTATTTTCCATCTTTATGTTTTAATTCTTACCCCGACCCTTGCACATGTTATTATTATTATTATTATTATTATTATTATTATTATTATTATTATTATGTATTGTTATTACCCTGCACTCTCTGATCCCGGGCCATCCAGTAAAGCACCGCCCTGCAGCCCTGCCGCACTTTCTGGGCGTCAGACAGGAACCGGAGACGCTTCATGTTGAATTTACACTCCGCTGAGTTTCTCCGGATCTCCGCCACTTCCCCCTGCAGCCAGCCCGCTCCTCTCTCCGCGCCTCTCTCCGCTCCTCGGCCTGGTGCGAGCTTCTCCGGACCTTTCAGCGGCTCTCCTTTGCGCTTCAGGTTCCTCTTCTTCTCAGGCATGATTACAGAAAATCTCTTTACAACTGAAACACAACGGATGCGAAAAACGTGCCTTAAAAACGCTGAAAAATTGTCCTCGCGCGTGCAAAATAATGTTTTATAACAGAGACGCGTCATTGGGCAACGCCTCTCAGGGGGTGTGGCACTGTTCCCTTGGCAACAGCTTTGAAAGAGGAAGTTGACGTGAATGACAATGATTAATTAATTAGTTTATTTGATTGATTTATTTTAGAAAAACATTGTAGTAATTTATTTGTTGATTGATTTCCGAATTACACCCTGAATTTATAAGTTGTGATATGTGTCGTTTTTATGAATTTATATGTTCCGCTTCTTTCGTGTATTGTAGTCCGAAATTAAAAACTACATTTCCCACAAATAATTGATGCCCTGTAAGCGCCGCTATGATTTCCCATTGTTCTTACTTTTCGAAAAATAAAATTTTATTGGTATACACGTGTCATATAACATTCGTGTAAATTTTTGTTTTTAATAATAACTTTTTTATACAAAACTAGCGCGTTCGCGCAAAACCGCGCATGCGCAGTGTAATTAAATCGCGCAGAGGCAGAAGCTAGCATAGCGTTTAGCGTTAAAGCTAAGTTTACCCTGAATTATTGGAAGCTCTCGTGACCTTTTTATTCAGTTTTTTTCCACACACAAAACGCAAAATTCACTCAGCAATGAATAAGTCAAGTTTCAAATCAAGCGGTAATGCAGAAGGACCCGATAAAGTAGACATGTCGCTTGGTAAGTAACAGCTTTGTTAGCTAAGCCTTGTTATTTAAGGTAGGCTGTGTTTCAATCGGCGACCTGGTTTTCCAGCTAGGGCCCTTGGAAGGCTGTAGAAATCCCTGTTTCATAACACATGTAGTGCATTTAAGTAGCAGGTAGAGAGTAATTTGGGAGTTAACCTCGTGTCCGCTTCTCAAGGAGCCTGCTTGGCAAAATTACTGCATTTATGTTAAATTAAAATGTCAGTTTATAACTTTATGCAATGAAAATGTTTTTATTTACATTTAATGTTAGTTTGAGGTTTAAAAAAGGTGATTGTGGAACATTGCTCACCTCCAAAATCCGATAAAAACTGGTTCTGTGTTTTTAATATAAATTTTATTTATCCAATTAAACAACTATATTTCATTTTAATTAAAATGTAAATATGAATGAGTCAAACTCATGAAAATAAAATAACATCACGACTAGTTTGAGTGTCTAATCAAAATACAACCTTTTAAAATTCCTAATGATTTATTTAAAGGAAATATTTTGACAGATATTTAAGGACGAGGTTGAGATTGAGGATGAGAAGCTGTGTTCTCACTCTTCCATGTAGATTTGAATTTATTTTAATGTGTAGGATACTCAGATTAAGGTATCGTGATATCGTAACAGTGAGGTTGGTATAAAGGTACTGATGATACCTGCGATCTTCTCAGCTTAACCTGTGAAGAAGCAAACTCCAGACACTAAATTCATTACTAAATTCGGCTGATTCATTACGTTTGGGCAAATTTGTACTTTATGGAATTATTTCTCTGATTGTTTTCTTCCCCCTGCCTCTCAGATGACATTATCCGATTAAATAAGAAGCAGAAGCAGATCCAGGGCCAGAAGGCGGCACTGAGGAAGCAGAGGCTCGGGGTTCGAGGACGATTAGCGCCGGGGAGACGAGCAGGAGCACCGCTGAACCGGGGTCATTACATCATCTTTACCTTCAGATTAAAACGCTCCACACACACACACCCACCCACCCTTTTTTTTTTTTCCTTCTTCTTCAAAGTCAACACAATGTTTGTGTTTCTCAATATAGCACAACCCGGGACAGTTAGGTTAGCAGTTGATGGTGCTTGTCGTTTTTCTTGTACAGAGCCTTTTATTAGGAATTTACAAACGCACGGTGACGGTTCTGTTGAGTTTTCCAGTTTCACTGTGCCTTCATATGTTCTTGTAAACAGAACTGGCTTGACATGCTCTCGTCCCAATTTACGGTTCGTGTCACTCGTTGTTTTTCAGGAGGAGGGGTGAATAAGCTGTTCAGGAGGCGTGGACAGGGTGTCATCACCGGCCTTGCAGCGAGGAAAGCGGCCCTTCTGAAAGGCGTCAGTCCGTTAAACCGCCCCGCACTGAACCGAGCCAACCTGAACAAACACGCCACTAACCGAGCTCCTGCGAAAAGCTCCGCTCTCTTTCAGGTATCACAATCTGTCCAGCGATGAACATGGTTAGGAACGAGGATGCCAAAAGAAAACAGAAAGAATTATTTTTTTCTCCATAGTGGAAAAACAACATTTCTGTGTAATGAATGTTTATTTCTCTGCTGCTGCTATTATTATTTTTTTTGTTTCAGAGAACACGGCCGTTTGTTTCACAGCGCAGACACACGCTCACACACATGCAGACGCAGAGACGGCCGTACCTGCAGGCGGACACTCGGAAAGCTCCGGGACGCGTCTCTAACAGACCCTTCAGACTGCGCAGGAAATGGTGAGCTTGCATTTCTCGCCATTTTTGGGAATCAAAATTTAAATCCAGTAAACACCAGTTAGCAGTATTATTATCAGTGTTAATATTAGATTAATACTGAAACGCTTTATAGTGGATAAAATCTAGAACCTATGGTGTCTTAAACCTGATGCTGGTTAAGACATGATTTCATGTAAATTACACTTGAGCTCGGGTTTCCTGATTTAGACTCCTTCCAAGATTCCTTTCTCCAAGATCTCTTCCAGTCCGAGAGATGCTAGCCAATCAGGAGTGACCGTGAGCTCGTGTGTAGAATGGACCAGTTTGTGGTGGTAGTGTTAGCCTCGTTACACCGATTGCAATGTGTAAAATGTAGCTCCTCAGTGATTTCTTCAGTTAAGTAACATTTTGTGTTCCACTGTCTGATTTATTGATTTTTTTTTTTCCCCTCACAGGAACGCTCCTCCAGTGAACGAACCGCAGAGGGAGGCCCGCCAGGCTACGTTCCTCTCCAGAAGAGGCCTAAAGGTGGCTAGCTAATTCATTCCAGTCCTGCTGATCTCTGAGCCTTGCTAACACTTGCTAATCTTTCAGGTGGTCTTGTGTGTTAGTATCACATCGGGTCCAAGGCCTCATTTTCAACAGGGAAGTAAAAATTCAATCTGTAATCCATGTTTCAATATGCAGCTTCTTGAATTGCACTGTCACATCCTTTCCTAGTCACTTGATCACTTGCATGATTAGTGGTAGGCCTTGGGGAAAACAGTAGAACTTTCAAATGGACGTCAGTATTAATACTAATCTCAGTGAGTAGAAATGACACCTTCTGTATGCTGCGTTCCAGCAGGCATATCCATGTGAGTGTGTGTGTGTGTGTGTATGTGTGTGTGTGTGTGTGCAATGAGAGTTATGTTTTGTGTTTACCAGGTTCGTGCTAACGTGCAGAAGACAGCGCCGATCCAAGCAGCTCAGAGAACACAGAGAACACGACCGTAAGCCTTACACTCGAGTATCCAAAAAATAAATAAATAAATCAAACAGTAAGCCCAAGTATAGCAGGTTTCTAGCTGTTCTGTTGTTGCTTGTATCATGTACATGTTAGCGCGTAGTGTTTAATCTCCTTTCTGTTGTATTTGTGTGTGTGATCACCAGGTGGCGCACTCCTCTGAACAACAGTGGCATTCTCACCGTGTCTATAGATAACCCTGGAGCCAGAACTCAGCCCGAGTACGTTCACACCCCTTTAGCAAAACCTGTTCAATCTTTCAGAAGAGTACGGGGATGTAAACTGTCCATTAAACAAGGGGCCGGGGCTGTTTTCTTATTTTTTTTAATAAGGGTTTTCAGTGGCTACTGTTTTTATTGTTATCCCCACCAGACCCGCCCACTCGTGGTCACTCCACCCACCCACAGTGACTCCACCCTCTCAGAACACAGCACCAGAGCCTGAGAGGAAAAAGCCCAAAGGGGTGGCACTGCAGTTCGACATCAACAGCGTGGGAAAACAGGTATCTCCATAATTTATCTGCACATCTTCATCAGTCGAGGCTGTGTTGGAATTGAGACCAAGTATCCGACATTATTACCTGACGCTGCTTTTCTGTCTTTAAAGCAGACGGCCATGACGCTTAACGAGCGCTTCCGCATCCTGAAGATGAAGCGCATGGCGGCAACGCAGCAGAACGCCAGAGGCGGACGCTTCGTCACCGTGGGCTAGCACCTGACACGGAGAGCCAATCACACAAGGCCGCTGAGGTCACATGACTCCCTTGGCACCTTTGCGGCAGCACGCTGACGGACGGCTTTTCTCCTCAGCTGCTCTGACGCTGTTTGAACAGAGTTTCCTGCTCCGAAGAGACTTATTTTTTTTTTCCCCTCAAGGTTGGGATACGGATTTGACAGGAATTCTTTCCATAATTTGTGTTCCGCATTTGCCAATTTTCAGTGACGGTTCCTTTTTTCCAAAGCCGGAGTTCCTGTGTTTTGCTTATTTGTCTAATATTAAGCTAATCTTTTTATGTTAAGCAAATTTTTTTTTTTTAATGTTTTACGACCTGCCAGGAGTTTGGTTTGGTATTGAGATTTTTGTTGAACAGCTGGGTGTTTTAAACTTTTTTTAAAAAAATATTTCAAAAAATAAACACGTTCTTGTGATAAATATTGGTAGTGGTGTTAATGCATCATGATAATAAGCTTGGTGAATTTATCAGTACTATGTCTTTGCCACACTATTGGAATCGATACTGCAAATATCCAGCTAACTGAATTTAAAAAATCAAGATAATACCAGCTAATATTACTGAACTCACCAGCTGAAAAGAACTACTGCATTCGTAATAAAAATAATGCTTTTGTCTTTGCTCCTGTTGATCACATTTTTGCGGATCAGCTGATCAAGGCTTTTGGCGTCCACCATAAAGCCTTATAATAATCCAAAATTTTCTTATTCAGGATTAGCAAATTCAACTCACAATTCAAGAATGCTTCAGTCCTTTCTGAAACAGAACCTTGCTCACCTTCACAAAATTTTAAAAATATGTCCAATGTTAATTTCAACTGAAGTGGTAGTTGCTGAATTTTTTCCTTCGTAGCAGTAGGGGGCACTTAAGCACAGAATTGTCATTCATCCTAATGGAAAACAAGGCTAAGCAAGTAAAAACTGAGAAGCCATCAGCAATTGTACTGAAAGAAATGTTGCTTGTTGGAATCTACTATTATAAATGAGCTAATGTAATAAAATGTAAGGTATTATAATAAATGTGAGGTAGTATTATCAATATGATGTATTAAAATAAAGATGAGGCACTATAAAAAATGAGGTAATGTAATGAGGTACTATAATAAATGAGGTAATGTAATGAGGTACTGTAATAAGTGTGAGATACCATAATTAATGTAATGTACTAATAATAAATATGAGGTAGTGTACTGAGGTATTATGATGTACTATAATATGAGGTATTGTAATAAATATTGGTATTTTAATAAATGAGGTAATGAGATACTATAATAAATGAGGTATTGTAATAAATATGATTGTGATACAATGAGGTACTATGATAAAAATAAGGTAATGTAATGATGTACTATAATCAGGTATTATAATAAATATGAAGTAAAGAAGTGATGTAATAAATGAGGTGCTATAATAAATTAGTTGAGGTATTATAATGAGGTAATGTAATGAGCCATTATAATAAATATGAGGTAATGTTATGAGGCATTCTAATAAATATGAAGTAATGAGTTACTATAATAAATCTGAGGAAGTGTGATGAGGTACTATAATAAATATGAGGTAATTACAGAGGTATAATAAAAGTTATAGAGTTATAGTGAGGCATTCCAATAAATATGAGGTAGTGTAATGAGGTACTATAATAAATATGAGGTAGTGTAATGAGGTACTATAATAAATCTGAGGAAGTGAAATGAGGTATAATAAATATGAGGTAATGAGGTATAATAAATATGAGGTAGTGTAATGAGGTACTAT
>CM074977.1:23553430-23563789 GCA_037576825.1 Pangasius krempfi
TAGTGTAATGAGGCATTATAATAAATAAGAGGTAGTGTAATGAGGCATTATAATAAATATGAGGTAGTGTAATGAGGTACTATAATAAATATGAGGTAATGTAAGGGTGTCCCAAAAGTCTCCATACATAAGGGAAATTAACACTTTTTAGCAAAATGTAACTTTATTTACAAAACATCCTCTACACGATTGCCATTTCTATGTAAACTCACACGGAATCGTCTCTCCCACTCAGGATGAACTTGTGCGAATACATCTGGTGTTATGCATATAATTGCATGTCCATCACAACCTTGTGAAAGCTTCCCGATCCCGGCATGAGAATGATTTCAATACGTTCTTCTTTTGACAAAGGCATTCTTAAAGGCTATCTGAAAATTTATTTTATATATATATATATATATACTAACTCTTTGTAGCAAAAGGTCTATTTCCTCTATGTATGGAGACACCCAGTATAATAAATGAGGCAATGTAATGAGGTACTATAATAAATAGGAGTTATTATGAGGCATTCTAATAAATCTGAGGTAATGAAATAAATAAAAGGTCTCATTTGATTGACAAGCAGCCTCGGAAAAAAACCCTGCAGTGTCAGGAGTTTGAATATTGCATTTATTTAAATACATTAAATTTGTTTTTGCAATGTAACAAAACTATTGGCATATGAAACTCCAACACCATTTAAAGGAACAAAAACATGGCTCACTTCATATTTTTTTCCGCTGGCTAGTGCGCAGAAAGAACACTAGTTTTCGTTTTTTATTTTTACCCCCCCCCCATCTCCGCCCCCCCCGTCATGACATTGTTCACAGCCTGCTATCTCACAACCAGAATACAAACATGAGGTATGGAAGTGGTTCGACATTTAAAAAAAAAAAAAAAAAAAAAAAAAAAAAAAAGAGGAAAATACTAGAACATGCAAGAACATGCTAAAAAGCGACAACAATTGTGAACAATAACAAAATGTGCATAAAATTAAAAAAAAAAATTACACTGCTTTGCATCTTTGGTTACAAAGTCGGTTGAAACGATTTTTCACAGCTTTTATTTTTTTATTTTGTAAACCCCCATCCCAACCTGAAAAGATAAAAAATAAAAATAAACACGTGTCGGATGTGTCTCATTTGAAGAACCTTAATCAGAAGTATGACAAAATTATACTTCACCTTGAAGAAGTCTTTCACCTTGGCTGTGTAAGAAAAAAACCTGCTAGTGTCAGACTTGCACTTCGTATCTAGAAGCTTCTGAATGAGACACAGCCGAGGCGGTGTTCGTTTAAAAGGCTCGGACATGAAGCACAGGTCAGACGTCGGCTGTGTCTCGTTTAGAAACGTGACACTTTGGTTGTTTTGCAGGGCACTAATCGTGAGAGAATCTGATTGTTTTATTTGTTGGATTTACACTTCACATTAGGGAACTATTTAAATGAAATACAACCAGAAGGTCGGGATTGTGCCTCATATTTGGGGACATCTGAATAAAACACAGCCATGACATGAATCCTGTGTCAGCTGCGTTTCATTTAAAGCAGTCCGATGTTTTGGATTTGTGCTTCTAGTTAGGCACGTTTAAATGAAACACAGCAAATGTCAGATTATCGTCTCACTTTTATGAACATTTTAATCAAAAGCAGTGTGTGCTTTGCGCTGGATTGAGACACAGCCAAGGTGTTGGACTTATGCTTCACGTTCGGGAGTCGTTTGGGGATTACACTGTACGACGATCTGATTAGCGCTCACACGACACGACGACAGATCAAATTATAAAGGGTTCACATTATTAATTAGCTACATAATTTTAGCCCAGTTTGGATTCATTTTGAAAATTCACAGAAACTGAGATAATGATTGTTTTTGTTTGTTTGTTTTAAATGTTTTTACATCTGATGATACAGAGCTATACCTCCAATCTCCTCTAGAACTTTAAGATGTTCTAATCAGCTGCTTTTAACTTGTCATTAGGCTTATACATGGACATCACCATTAGCAACCAATTACGAGTCAACACAATATGAACAAGATTTCTTAGTTCTGCCTATTACACACACTTTAAAACAAGGCCAGGTACTTCCTGTCCTTGTGCAGTCTCGCCACCTCCAGCTGTTTCTATAATACTTTGTAGAGTTGGCGAAAGAATCCATGATGGAGGGTTGTGAGTGGGGAATAGGTCAGGAACTGCTTGGTGGCAGCACCAATTGCAAAAAAATGTTTAGGGGATTCCGAAGATTTGTACTGTTTTGGCACTAGGTTCGCCATTCTCTTACTACTTTTTCAGCGTTCGGCACTGCTACCGCAAAGTGTCTAAAAGCCACACCCCTAAACTTTCTGTGCAGTTCAATTAAAAGTGGTATGGTGAAGAGCGGCTAGCTTAACCACAGTCAGTTACAGTCACAACCAACGGCTTCATACCAAGGTTGAATTGAATTGTTTTAAAATTTAATAGTATTTGAAAATAAATGCAAAATTCACAAGAAAAAAATAACTAAGCCAAGTGTTTTTTTTCAATTAAAAAGAGTAAAATGTACCTGTACAATTAATATAATGTAATATAATCAGCTCCATATCTTTTCTTTATAAACTCAACCTCCACGGTAGACATTTTAAAATCTATTTTAAAATTTATTTCTATTTATCCTCTTTCTCTTTTTCAATTTCGAGTCTTCTGCTTTGGCTTTTTTAGGGTTCATTAACAACCGCAGGAACAATTTTTGGATTGTTCCTGTTGTGCTGAGCTGATATTTTTTTTTTTTTTTTGAGCTTTTAGAGGTGAGAATCACAGACGCCTCAATTTGAATCTGATTTGTTTTTGTGATGTTTTGTTTGGACATTTTCCCTCAACGTCAAGTTAAACCTATTACCATTCATTAGTGATGTTACATTTGATACGGCGGCTCTGAGGCGTGTTTCGAGTAGGCAGAAGAAATCTCACTGAAGCTCCGTATCGAGGCTTGTATTGTTTTCAGAGAATCACATGATCAACGACAAAAGAGGCCTCGCCTTCTGTCCAAATACACTACCTCTGCATTTCGAGCGTCAGAAGGTTCGAAATGCCACCTCACGTCATGGGTCACTGAAATTTTGTCGAACTGTACCAATAGTTAAGCATTATTTTATTGCATCAATATTATAATATTTGGCACCTACTTGGTATTTAATTCAAATTGAATTCAAATTTTATTGGTCACATACACAACCATACACAGTATGACGTGCGGTTGAATGCTTTTCTCGGCTGTACGTGACATAAAAATAGAATTTACTTCTATACTTATAGCCACATTTTAATAAGTAAATGAGATTATCAGATGATAGACACGTAGCCTTGCTAGTCTTGTATTTGTGCACGTCAGACTGAAGGTCTACATCATGCGGGTGCTTTATCAGAAGCAGCTTAATCAACGCTCTTGAATTCATCATTGCGCTAATTTTTGCAAACCACAAGATGTTGCTGTTTTTCGATACTCCGAGGCTTCGATACATTTCCTGGCACAATCTGGGAATAGCCTTAAAGCTTAGCGAGGCTTCCCCCACCCATCCCTACCGTTCCTGCGAAACCGTGCAGCCGTTCACTCGGGCAGCCTGCAGCACATCAACAGAATTTTACTGCTTCATGGTGCAACATGAGGACCATTTCCCCCCCCCCCAGTCGTACACTTTGCATAGCCGCTCCACCTATTCTGAACTAGGGATGGGTGATAAAGACTTAAAACTATATCACGATATTTCATGGTATTTTTTTTTTTGCAGTAACGATATAAATGACGATATGAAAATAGTAACATTCGTCACTATCTTTTTGGCCGTCACGTTGAGAGCCATCTGACTCGCATCAGATCTTCTGATAAAATCAGATATTATGGAGGAAGCTCCTTTTTTGGGGCTTGATTCTTCTTCCTCGTCTAGGGCTGGAACTTCGCCTTCCGAGACGCCCACGTTGCGGCGCGTAAACACGTCATCAACTATATCGTCAATATCGCGGGATTATCATCATGGGGAGGAACTGTACTGGTATATCACGGACGATACCATATGGCACAGCCCTATTCTTAGGCCCTAAGCCCTATTCTGAGGTGTTGAGGTTCGTTTCGGACAGTTCCAATTGTTTATTTGTGGAGATTATGCAGTATAATGAGAAACAGGATTAACCAGTCAGGATTGTGCATCCCCCTCCCCCCCCTTGAAGCCTACTAGCTACAGCTAGCTACACTCTAAGCGTAGGGATGCCGAAGTGAGAGCCGATGAAGCGCAGGAGGAGAAAAAGAAGAGTAAATTTCTACCATTTAAATGATTAACAGTGTGTTATTTTAATCATTTTCAGTGGAGATGCCATAAAGGTATTTTCTTTCCTACGTATGTTAACATCAACGTTGACAGATCACACTAAGTTATTTGCACAGATGATTTTTATTCCGCACATCGCCTCATCCTCATCCGTGAAATTAATTTCTGACTACATCACCGAAAGCTGGAAAAAAAATCGTTTTTAGAAATGATTCGAATCCTCTACTTGAGTGTACTAGAGCTTTGACGTGCCATATCTATCTTTAATGTGTTTTTTCCCCCTCCATTTCATTTCTTCTATCTGTATTCTTTTTTTTTTTCTTTTTTTTTTTCCACACACTGGGCTCCTACACATATGAAAATCATCCCATTTAAATTGTAAGATCAGAAATCCATCGTGACACATTTGTCGAAGCAAATTCATACACAATTTAGCCACTAGGCAAAAAAATAAAAAATAAATAATCGATCACGTCAGTGTCGTACAGTGTAAACCCCGCAGTTGTGTTTTCGAATTAACGAGACACAGTCGAAGCATTTAGTTTGAAATCGCAGATCAGATACTTCGGCTGTGTCTCGTTTCAAGCGCCCGGATGTGAAGCATAAATGAAGCAAAAACGTAAAAGCGTCAGGGTGTAAAGAGAGAGCGTGAGCGCAGTAAAATTCATTCGTAAATATATATTTTTTTCCATTTTGTCCCCCAGAACTGAAGATCGTTCTTCACTTCTTCTTCAAGGACACTCTCTGTACACACTTTACAAACCAAAAAAAAAAAAAAAGAAATACATGTACATTCACTCATGTGACCCCTTCACATTCGCAGTTGAGAGGTAAAAACCAACAGCCGTTAGTGTTTGAACCCGCTGCTTTTATCTGTCGTGTGTGATTATAAACGCGTGTGTGTGTGTGTGTGTGTGTGTGTGTGTGTGTTTTTGCCGGCTGCACTTCGGTTCTTTTTTAAAATGAATTTACTGGGTTGAGTGAGAGAAAAACGTTTTGTTACGGTCAGGACGTGTGAACTTAGCAGCCCTCGAATAAATAACTGACTGGTGATTTGACACAAGCAAAGAAAAATAATAATATATACTTTATACTTCTTTTTCCTTTCATGAAGTATGAACAGCTCCGAAAAATAGACTCTTGCTCGAAAACGGCTTTAAAAAATAAACCCTTCTCATGGCTTTTTTTTTCTTCTTCTTCTTCTTCTTCTTCTTCTTCTTTAAAAAAAAAAAAAAAAAAAAAAAAAAGAAAGAAAGAAAGAAACACTTCTGTATCGTTTCTGGTCCCCACACACACACTCATATGTACTCACACACTTACACACACGCGCGCGCGCACAAACACACTTGTATACTGAAGCGCTGCTGGTTAAAGCTGGTGCTGAGAGACGACGTGCTCGTGGACGTGTGTGATGGTTAAGCGGAGGAGACGCTGGGCTGCGGCGGGTTCGAGGCCGGCGTCGGTGATGACGTGGAGGCCGTGTGAGCCGAGAGCTGCGAGAGCTGCTCGCTGTTGGCCAGAGATTTGAGCACGGCGTTCTCACGCTCCAGCACCGAGTTCCTCTCGCACAGCTCCTTAATCTGCTCCTTCAACACCTCCACCTCCTCGCGCACGGCGTACATCAGGTGGCTCTTCACCAGATCCTGCACAAGAGAGAAGCTTTAGAGTCAAGTGTTTTATTCCTCTTATAAAGACATCACGAATAGTTATCCTTTTAGAGCTACATTTAATGTTAAAGGTTTAAGAGGAAGTTCTCACTTTACGCTACAGCAGCTACATCTCTTACCAGCCTGTTTTTTTCTCTCTTCAAGTTAATAAGACCAAAAAAAAAAAGCTCATCACAGTTACAGCTTTATCTCCGACTGTTAGAAAGCGCTGACACTGGAAACTCCTTCCAGCAGTTACACAAACGTCTCCTCACATATCAACGTTTCCATACATTTTTTAAATCGGGTTATGTGGAGCGTCCACCGGACATGTCCCTGTTTTATGTTACTATAGCAACGGTAACCTATTAGAGCGAGCGCAGGAATATAAACCTGCGCTACTGTCAGAGCTGCTGTTCTAGAAAATGACAGAACACCTTCTGACCAATCACAGTCCAGACCTCAAGAGCGCTGTGGGATAAGCTGTGCAACGATACACTTTTCAACCTGTTGCATTTTTAAAGGTTACAATTTACGCTAAAATGATTAATTAATTAGCTAAAATCTTCGCTCAATTTGTTTCTACCTGTGATAGCTTGTCAATCATATATAAGCCCCGCCCCTAGTTCCCGGCGACATCAAGGCACATGACTTGGGTATACACAGCTCGAAGCTGATAAAGGAACTCTGACACTGTTTAGACATCAACATGATCATTTCTGATTAGATTATTGTTACACTTTAAAAAAAAAATAAAAATAAAAAAAATTCCTCACTCACTGTTGCTCTTTAACGTTGTGGCATACACACAATGTTCTTCAGGTTTCAGCTGAACAAGCCGGAGGTGAAGCCTGAGGCCGGAGCTGCATGTTGGGACGTGTGTGTGTGTGTGTGTGTGTGTGTGTGTGTGTGTGTTACTTATAAAGAATAAAGATGACAGTTGGATTCTGGTTCTGTGTCATTTGAATACAGCACAGGTACAGGTTTGTCCTGCGGCGTTTCTCACCAGTACCTGCGGTCGAGGAGCGTGGTGTGTGTGTGTGTGTGTGTGTGTGTGTGAGAGTGTGTGTGAGTGAAGTTTTCAGCAGGTGCACATTCGATACACAAGAACAGAACCTTCCTCAAAGATATAAAGACTTTTCTTTACACCGTGCAGTCGTGTTGATGAGCTTCTATCACGGCAAACCTCCGTAAAACCTCGTTAACATGGCGGAGTTTTGAAATCTTCTTGCTCCTCTTCATTTTTATACACAGCTTCATCAGGCTGAAATCATGTGTGAAAGACTTCTACAGCAAGTCAGAGATCATCACTTGCTCTTAATTTAGATCTCTAAATAGCTAAATGATAAATAATGTAACTGTTTTCCAATTTCTACTCTGCTTGAGTGGGGCCAAGCTTGAGTGATGCTTACATAAGCTCTAATCTCACCAATCACAAGGCCGATGTCACTTGTCCCGCCCAGAGAGCTTTAATCGAAACACTGAGTTTATGCTTTAACATCTGAAACTAGCGAGCAAAAGATGGCAAAGCAAAAGCTAATCTAGAGAGCGAGAGCTCACCTACTGAATGAACGATAACATGGCAAGCAAAGGCTGACGTAGTTTGCAAAATCTGGCGTAGTGAGCGAAGGCTAGCCTAGCAAGCAAAAGCTAACCCAGTGAGCGTAGCTAATGTTGCTAATGTAGCTAACTCTATAACTGGGCACTTGCTACATGGGGACTGAATCCTGATTTCCGCCGCTTGTGTTTAGTCTCGGAGACCTGTCACTCAAGTGTGCACATTAGAACATTAGGGCACACCCACCAGGAGAGTTCTTATATCAGTGATCAGTTTGAGCGTTGTATCATATTGTTGAAACAGGTACTCACCATTGCTTTCTCTATTTTATTATCGATGGCGACGACGCTCGCTCCCGAGGCACTGAAACAGAAAAGGAAAGAGAAGTCAGGACAAGCGTTTTTACATCGTGTACGATGTTGAAGGTCATCAAAGCTTGTGTACGCAGTACTTCATTCCGTCACTGTTAGAGCTCATAACATGTTTCAAACAGACGCTTTAATATTAGCATCGCTACTTGAGTTTAGTAAGCAAGCAAAAATGAAGTGGACAGAGCTACAAGTTTCTGATTGTAAATCAAGGTACCAATGACGAGATGGTTGTGAGCTTAAATCTCAGGAAAGGGTTCCAGTTGAGCCGGTGATCGTGACCTGGCTCCACCCATCTCCAACTCCCTAACAGCGGGGATGTGGAAAGAGCATTCTGTTGCATGCTGGGATTTGAACTCGCGTCCTTACGATCACAAAACCTTTTCCCCTGTAAGAGCATCGGGCAGGATCTGAAACGTTTTGGCTTTGAGAAGCTTTTACCATCACGCAGCGTCTCCTAGGTCTGCAAGTTTCACGCATTAGTGCCGCTTGTAGCTTGTGGGTGTGGCCTGTACAGAGTTTATTTTTAGTGCTTCTAAGCTAACTAGTTAAACACAAATTAAATAATCAGTGAGAAAATTGGTTGCTTGATTTACGTGAAGTTGCGTTCTTGTCTTCGTACTAGCTTCATTCTCAGAGCGGATAAGCATAAACATTCTAACTACTAGCTAGCTGCACACTAGCTACAAAATCGCTGAACACTCACCAGAGGCACCAACGATCTCTTCTACTTCCTTCCAAGCTTTACTTTCCTTCATCATGTCTCTATACATGTTGAATGAGAGGTCGTATGTGACAGGATGAAACCACGCTTCTAAGTTTTTCCTTCGTTTTTACAGATTAAACAGTAAATGGAACTTAACTGCAGGAAAGAACTAAAACTGTGAGCGGGGACCTGAAGAAAAATCAGACCACACGCGCCGTTAGGATCGGGCCGAGGAAATGCTCGAGCCAACTGTTTGGATTTGTTGGTTTAAGTCATCTTAAATAATCTGCATAGACTTGAGAAAGTGAAATGGTGGTTCTAGGAAACAAACAATCGTCTGTCGCTTATTCGTGAACGCAGGATTAGTCGAACAAAACTAACTATGCACTTTATTACAGTGCTTATTATAATGTTGTTGGTTAACACACACCCGTTAAGATTTCACGAGTTTGCTTCACGTGATACTCAGCAGCTCAAAGCATGTACCAGGCTCCAAGCCTTTAAAGTTGCACCCTTAGGTTCCCCCTAAGCTTTGTACATCATCCCTTCCTCAGTTCCAATTCCAGTCTAGCAGGTTTATGGGGACCGGGTTTGGGGGGGGGGTTGTGGTTGCTTCAGAGTGCAAGAAGAAGGGAGGGATGAGAAAAAAGAAAGAGAAAAGAACCCTGCTGCTGAAATGGAATAAAATTCTCTTACAAGTTTCCCATGCACAAGAAACCACCTCGATAACAAAGCATTCATGCACCAAACATCATTACATTCTTCTGCTGCACTTTAATATTTATAATACATGTCTATTAGTTACCTATAACGTGTGTGAGAACCCAAACATCTCGTTGAGCTTTGGCGTAATCCACGAGAGCGAGGCAGCACGTACGACAGTGTATAATACATCATTCCTCAAACCGTGAAGCCCGGGACAGCCGCGTCTGTGTGTGTGTGTGTGTGTGTGTGTGTGTGTGAGAGAGAGAGGCATCAGCAGTAACCCGAACCTGTGAGGGGGCGGAGTCTTAGAGTTGCACAACCGCTACACGGTACCGCCCCCAGCGTATGTATTAGTGCTGAACATGTTCTCCAAAACAATCCCATTTTTCTCTGTAATAAAGAGCGGCGGCTAAAGCAGGAACGCGTCCTCGTCCTCTTTCATCGCTTAGACGAGCTAAACGACAGGCTTGTTTTTCTTAAAAACGATCAAACATCACCATAGTTTCCAAATTGACATCTTCTGGGAAAGTTATAGTGCGCAAACACGATGTAAACATGTCCTGTGCTCACTAGTTACGCTGCACGCAGGAAATATTTACAAAATCTTTCGCTTTTAAGGAGCTTTCTGGAATAGAATAGCCCCCGAAAAATGAGTGTTTTTGTTTAGTAAAATAGATATTATATATTATATCCAGATATTATATATTTTACCCAGTTTGACAAGTGCACAGATAATCCTTTACATATTTTGTAAAGACGACATATTACTCCACTTATTATTTGCTTTTGTTTTCCACTTTTCCATATCTCTGAAGTGATATTTGAACCTTTCTTTGCTATGAGCTCAGTCCTCGATAAAGTGCTGCCTGTTTATCCTGGTGTTTTTTTTTTTTTTAAATCTAAGCGCACAGTGTTTGGGAGTAATGCAGGCTGTAGGAGGCAATTATCAGGTTAAGAATGCTGTATTTTTCCTTCGTATTGGTTTAAACGTTTAAATAACATTTATGGATGTTTTAATTAATATATATATATATATATATATATATATATATATATATATATATATATATATATATATATATATATATATATA